>WBNQ01012895.1:2411-70653 GCA_013401375.1 Spizella passerina
GAAATAAAATATAGGAAATAAAATAAAATTGGAAATAGAATAAAATAAAATAACAAATAAAATAGGAAATAAAATGAGATAAAATAAAGAAAAAGAGGATTTGAAAGAGCATTTTAACCCCTTTTAACACATTCTTTCTAGCACAGCTTTTGAAAAGTGACTTTTACCTGAGTTTCATGTGCTTGGTGCAGGAAAGAGGATGAAAGGGCTTGCTTGGCTTCAGGTGTAAGGCAGCACAACAGGGCTTTGCTCTGCAGTTTTGTAGGGGATAACATCACTTTCCTCCCAAGAAAGAGAGGCTGAAACAGCACTGTGTTCCCTCTTTAGGCTCTTCTCTCCAAATCTCAAGTGTGGCTGAGTGTGACCCACATCTTGCCTGTTGATTAAAAGCAATTAGATCAAAAGAGCAGCCAGCCCACAAGGCTCACACAGAAATAAGCAGAAATTTGAGTTTTGGTTCTTTCACGAGTCACAGCTGTCAGAAAGCTTAAAAGGTGTTTTGGGTTTTTTTCCTATTTCTTAGGCTTGTTTTTGCACTGCACACAAGCTGTGAACTTTCCAAAATGTGACACTGGACAGCACTGAGAAGAGTGTGGCATTGCCAGGACAGCAGCCTTTCCTTTAAATCTGTTCTGACCAGCAAAGCAGTCAGAACCTCAGCAGCAGCACTTCAGATTTCCTTTTTCCATCCGTGCCCAGGACATTGCAGGTGAGAAGCAGAAAATGCCATGGTTTGGTCACTCCTGCAGCTTGGAGGGGAACCTCCCCACCTGCATCAGCACAGTCAGGACTGTCAGGAAACAGAAAGGGACCAAGGGGACACTTCAGCCTTAGTGCCACCCTCCCTGGGGCTAAACAGGACAGTGGCAGTGATCCCAGCAGCTCACATTCACCCTGACGGGGCTGAAGTCTTTGGGAAGACTCTGAATTTCCACGAGGTGGTTTCTTATACCAAAAACAACCAGGAGCTCACAGCTCCTTGCTGGACTGCTGAGTGGCCTCCTGTCTTGTGGAGGGAAATCACCCATAAACCTTCATGATGAGAGGCACAGATTGATCCTGAGGTTGTTTCTGCTGCAAAGCTCTGTTAAATGTTAGCCAGAGTATAAAAAAAATATCAGCGTATTCGGTTTACTTTGCGATTTCCCATTCCACAATCTGTAGGACACAATGTAATAAGAATGCATTTAAGGGAAGTTGTGACAATTGTTGGGCACAAACTTAAGCATTGTTTATTGCTTGTGCAATCCTGTGGGTTTATTTCAAGGAATTAAGAACAAGGAGGGGAATGGAGTTTAAAGGCATTTGTGAGGGATTTCACCTGCCTGGACTTTCTGTTTGTTTTTTCAAGTGCTTATGGTTTTACTGTGTCATGTTCTAGGTTCATTCTTTCGAGCTGAGTGAAACACTGCAACCAGACAGAAAATCAGACTAGTAAGAGGAATGGCCAGAGCCTCTGATTTCTGCTTCTATGTAGATACTCTTATTATCACTCACATTTAACTAAACAATATTTGAGAACCACTGAGACCAAATGGACTTTGATCTAATAAATTCTTTATTACAATGTAAAATATTACCCCCACTTCATATAAATATGGAGCTGCACAGGATGAAGAGCAAAGGTCCAATGCCCAATTATCCACATTAACTCCCTCAACTTTCATTGGGAAAATAATTTTACACATCAGGGTGTAAGCAGCAGAGCTGGGCTGTCACCCTGCCTTGATGTTTGTAACTTTGCTCCCCAGCACTGGAGGAGCATCTGCAAAGTCTCTTTCACACATTTAAGTACAAATCTGCTGGATGGAATGTGATCCCTTCCTTGCTGGTTTGCCTGGAGAGGAGAGGCAACTGCAGCACCAATTATTCCTGCAGGAGGAGAAGAAGGAAAAGGAGAAGGAGAAGGGGAAGGAGAAGGGGAAGGAGAAGAAGGAGAAGGAGGCTGAAATGTTCCTCAGCTGAGAGGGGCCATGGGAGGCAGCTTGGTAATTCAACCTGCTGAGTGCAGCCACCTGGATTCTTAGATGCCTGGATTTTTAGAATTTTTAGCAATTCCAAATTTTTCTGGAACCTGGCTAAACCTCTGGGTCTGCCCAGCCACACAGAGCACCACCTAGGTATACAGAGCTGCCCAGGGGCTTTTAATGAGCACCACAGCCTTGTTTGCACCATGGGCTGGCTGCTCCCTGGCATTTCAGGTACTGCCGTCAGTTCCTGGTGAATTTTCCTTTTGTTCAGGTGTCATCAGCCTCAGGCTCCCTCCCTTTTTGCTGCTGAGTGGGTGACAGGAGCTGCACAAAATGTGGCACACACAAAGTGCAGCACACACAAAGTGTGGCACACACAAAGTGTGGCACACAAGCCCACAACTCCCAGTTTTCCCTCCCTGGGGGATGAAGAACTGCCTAGATTGCCCCAGCAGATTTAGCAGATGGCATCTATGTGCACCAAGGTCCTCCCAGGAACTTCACAGGCAGATTGGGGTTTGGAGGCACCCAGCTCTCGCACCACTGGCACATTTCCCTCCCTCAGGGTTTGCACAACCCACCTGCCATGCTATCAGCCCATGGAGACACTTGACATTTAAAAACTTCTCCCTGGGCTGCTACAACCCTGCAAAAGAGGATGGCAGGCAGGGATCTTGTGTGTTTGGGCGCTGTCATGCAGCCAAACCTTCCCTGCAGCAAACACAACCCGCAAGCAAGCTCCACATGCTTTGGAGTTTTAGAACAAAAGTTTAATACAAACTTAATTAGCCCCAGATTTTTAACAGTAGTAAGAAGTTATAAAGTGTCTCAAAAAGAGCTAATTCTCATTGACTGTTTCCCACTGATCCATTTTCCAGTTGGTACTCCCATCACACCTTTACTAAAAGGATAAGAGCTCCAAAGCCCTCAACAGCTAAAGCCATTCCTCTTTTCTTTCACATGTAGTTTGCCATGCTGTAATAATTAAATTTCAAAGCTCAAGTCTCTGCACTTGTTTTCCTTTTCTGGCATTGTTTTCCACCCAGTAGCCAGAACAACTCAGCACAAACCAAAATCATCCACCTGGAGGTTAATAGGCCTCTCTCCTTCCCATCAGGTGTCCTGCTCTGCTGCTGAAAGATAAAACTCAGTGTTGTGTCATGTGAACTTGGCTAACATGGCATTTCTTTTTGCTCTGTTCACCCAGATATGGTAAATACCAGGATACCCGGCTTCTCTGCATCTCACCAACTACGTGGCCCTGGCTGTAATACTCAGCCTGTGTGATTTGTCTTTTGGCCATGTCTGTGGTCATCTCCAGGCGGCAGACTCTGTGGAATGGGTTTCTCCCGTGGTCTCTCTCCCTCTGGGTGTGCACACCAGCACAAGAGAGCCAAATCCCCTGGAGGATCTCCTGTTGCCGTGGCCAGTCATGATGGTTTGGAGATGAGGTCAGCTGCACAGCAGGAAGCACCTCTTGTTAGAGAGTGAAGAAACCTCAACTTCCCCTCAGCCTCTTTTAAGGAAGTTGCATCTTGGAGAAGCCAGGTTTGTTTGTTTTTTTGGTTTTCTTTATTGACATCACTGTGATTTCTCCCTCTTTGGCTTCCCTTGTGCTTTGAGGCAGAGCCCAGCCTCCTCAGCACCTCACCTTTGGAGAAATATATGTTCCTTGGCATGAAAGGGACTCGCTGTGCTAAGTCTTCCATAAAACTTTCCAGCTGAAAGCAGGNTGGCATTGTTTTCCACCCAGTAGCCAGAACAACTCAGCACAAACCAAAATCATCCACCTGGAGGTTAATAGGCCTCTCTCCTTCCCATCAGGTGTCCTGCTCTGCTGCTGAAAGATAAAACTCAGTGTTGTGTCATGTGAACTTGGCTAACATGGCATTTCTTTTTGCTCTGTTCACCCAGATATGGTAAATACCAGGATACCCGGCTTCTCTGCATCTCACCAACTACGTGGCCCTGGCTGTAATACTCAGCCTGTGTGATTTGTCTTTTGGCCATGTCTGTGGTCATCTCCAGGCGGCAGACTCTGTGGAATGGGTTTCTCCCGTGGTCTCTCTCCCTCTGGGTGTGCACACCAGCACAAGAGAGCCAAATCCCCTGGAGGATCTCCTGTTGCCGTGGCCAGTCATGATGGTTTGGAGATGAGGTCAGCTGCACAGCAGGAAGCACCTCTTGTTAGAGAGTGAAGAAACCTCAACTTCCCCTCAGCCTCTTTTAAGGAAGTTGCATCTTGGAGAAGCCAGGTTTGTTTGTTTTTTTGGTTTTCTTTATTGACATCACTGTGATTTCTCCCTCTTTGGCTTCCCTTGTGCTTTGAGGCAGAGCCCAGCCTCCTCAGCACCTCACCTTTGGAGAAATATATGTTCCTTGGCATGAAAGGGACTCGCTGTGCTAAGTCTTCCATAAAACTTTCCAGCTGAAAGCAGGCTGAAACACATCTAGACATTTCAGTTTCCCCCAAAGGTGCCAATCAAGCAGAGAAAACTCCCAGTCCTTGCACATCCATGTCCTATGAGGAACTGGCTTCAACCGCTGTAAATAAAACAAAGGTATGGTCTTCAGCTGATCTCACTTACTGGAGCTCCATTGAATTGAGCCGCCCCAGGATAATTTACACCAGATGAGCATCTGCCCTCAACATATGTTACATTATGGTCCAACAGGATGGTCTCAGTTTGCCTTGGGGGAGGAGCTGCTGGAGCAGGGAGTTAGGTTTGGTCATGTCTAGGAACGATGGGCTGCAAAATCCCCGAGAGTGAGGAGATAAATAGGGAAAAGAAGGCATTTGGTTATTAGGCGTTCTTATTTCCAGTGATTAGGGTGGGAAAGAGCAGACTGTGTGGGAAACAGGCGTCCCTACACCCATTTTTGGCAGCTTTTGATTGGCCCCTGACCAGACATTTATTAAAACAGCCTCATAAGTTGCGGTCTCACTAAAGAACAATACAAAACCAACCAAATGTTAATGTATTCAATCTGTTCCTGCTGAGATTTCTGCCTCCCCGCCTCCCTGATTACTAGAGAAGGGGAGGTGGGGGGAAAGGCGTGGAGAAAGAAAGAGGAGCGGGGAGAAAAAGAAAAAGAAACGCTTGTATTCCCAGCCTCAGCTGACAGATCTGCCGTAGCCTCCTGGAGTTTTTGTAATTAGAACAAAGGGTCCTCGGTACAGGAACTGTAATTGGTTTTGAGTGTTTGTACATTTTAACTCAGCCCAGGTTAGGTATCCAAGCAAACTCAAAAGCACTGACACAGCTGGAACCCTAGGAGGAGAACTCCAAGGGATGATAAAGGGCCTTCAACAGAGGGTAGTGGATCGCATCTGACACCAGAAACCAAAACCTACTCCAGATTGTTTTCCTCAGGAATCCAGAAGGAAAACCATGCTGCAAACACTTGTCAGAGGTCTAGGATAATCTGAACTTCAGGGACAGGAGCGGGAAACAGGGAGGGAATAAATATTCCAGCAAACAAAAACCCCAGGGCAGGATATGTGATAGAGCTTCTGAATGCTGATGGGGAGGTGGGAGGGATTTAAAACCGCCCCTCTTGCCGAAATTTATGAGGGCAGTGCATCCCAAGCCTGCTGCCAAAACAGGTTTTTTGCGATTCTGCTTCTCCCAGAGCCTGAACCTGCTCCGGACAGGTGGTAACTCAGAGGATCCAGGACCTTCCCTCTGTGTCCACACAGCCAGACATGGCACTGTCCTCATCCTTGTCCCTCAGAGACCCCCTCCAGACAAAAGTGTGCCCAGGCATTGTCTGGAGAGGGCTGGCTGGCAGCGAGCCCGCGCCGTGCCAGGGCATGTGCTGGCAATTAAAGAGCAAAGATGATCATGACAAGTGCTCGGGCCCACGCTGGGGCTCCACTGGGTTTACCAGCATGGGCAGATGCGGCAGCACCAGCTGCAGAACAGCATTTCCATGGGAAAAGGATGAGGCTGGGAACACACAGGGAGAGGAATGCATTTGCAGCCAGTGTCGCTGCTAACAGTCTGGGGTTCTTTTCTCTAAGGTTAACATTCGCTTGCTGGAGAAAAACAATGCTGCTGGGGCTCTGCAGGCGAGATGTGGTTGTGGTGGGTCAGCCGGATCCACAAACAACAGTCCCTTTTTGGGTGGGATTTTCACATCTGTTCTTCCCTGCCCTGAAACCGATTTCACTGGGACAAAGCTCAGACAGCACTGTGTGCTCTCAGAAAAAGTCTTCCAGCACTTCCCAGCTCCAGTGGGAGCAGTGAGGTCTTTGCACGGAGAGCACACGAATGATGAAGAGTGTGCAAGACTCGGGCCTACCTCCATTTCCTCCATTTTGTTATCAATAATGACTCTTTTTTGGGCTGTGGAGGGTTTTTTAAGTTTTTTGGGTTTTTTTTTTAGTTTTGATATTACTGAAAAGTTTCTGTAAACAAATCCCCATGATGGAGTTGGAAGCTGGGCTGCAGGAAGCAGGAGTGGTGTCTGTGATGAAAATTGTGTAGATCTGGAAAGGGGTGCTGAGTGTTCCTGTACCTTTCAGTTAGGAAAAAGTTCAATCATCCACACTCTTTTTTAATGCCAAAATCTCAACGGGTGATAGGATCTTCCAAGTTCATAGTGACTTGTTTATGAAGAGGGTCTAATCTTGAAAAATTGAACACATCAACAATTTCACCCCTGCCTGTAATCCCTTGGCACAATGTGGAAGTGGACAAGACCAAGCAACTGGAACAAACTCCTTGATGGTTCATTCACTTCTCCCTTAATCCCTTGTGTACATGATTCAAGGACTTTTTCAGCCTGAAGAAATTGTGGGGCTTTTTGGCCATTGAAGAGCCAGCACCTAAAAATAACTGTCAGACTCTTATCTCTGCAGTTGGCCTTTTCTCAGCAGATCCCAGGGCCCAGCCCCTCAAGAGAACAGCTCATGTCAGGCATGCAGAAACAGCTGTGATTATCCATCAGAATGCCCCATGCCACCTCTCCAGTTGAAGGCATGGGCTGGAAGCATCCTGTTATCTTGCATGATCAGGTACAAACTGGCAGTGAACACACTGACTCTGCCTAAGGTGGCCTGGAATGCTGTGGGAAGGCAGAGCAAGAGGGAGCCACAGATCTCCCTGAATTCCTAGAAACAACTCTGCGCTGGCTAGGACTGCTCATGGAGGCTGAAGGAGAGCACTGGGAAGCAGCTTTTCCAGTGAGGAGGCTTCTCTTGCCACTGGTTGGTGGTCACACTGTCACACTCTTCTGTGTGCAGCCTAATCCCAGCCTGAAACTTCTGCCTGCATCCAGGTGGGCAGTGGCAGGCAGCCTCTTGGATAAAAAGCAAGATTTAGGAGGGCCAGATAAGCTGTCATCACACCTGAGGCATTTTAAAGAAGGCCCCAGCACTGCAGGAGTTTTAGATCTTTGGACAGTTTTTCACAGCTACAGTTCTAGAAAGTGGTGGGGACAGTGATGTGAATCCAATAGTCTGGGGGCTTCTTCCTAGGAAACCACCAATTTGGGCTGTGGTTGAGAATGTACAACAAGGCAAGAAGAGCTTTGGAGTTTTCCCAGTCTTATATTTCCATTTTCCATCTGTTTTACTCTCCCCCTCCTTGGAGGAGGGCATTTCAGGCTTTTCCCAGCATCCTGCAAGGTTTTGCTCAGTGGCAGCAGCAGGAAAGACTTCTCACTGCTTGCATTCGAGACACAACAGAGTGCCCCAAACTGGGAAGCTGGATCAGGCCACACCAGCACTTCCAGCTGTGGAGGTTTTCTCGTGTGACCTGTGGAAGCATCTGACTGCAGACCCTGGCTGCTATGGAATTTTGGGACCCTGTTTGCTGAATTCAACCATTTCAGCCAGTGTTTGCACCTCAGATGAATTTCTGAGTTATCAAGAACCAACAGATTGTTTCTCAGAAGATTGTTTTCTTCAGACTCCTCTCTTTGTTTGCCCAAGGGTATTGGCCCCGCTTGAAGAACCGGACATATAATTAGAAATTAATGTCTATTCGCTTTGATGGATTTTGCCTCTTTTCTGAATCCTGAATTATCCACAAAGCTGTTACAAACAGAATAGAATGTATTTGTTCATCAAAAAAAAAAAAATTCACCCATTTCTTCAGGGATTAATTCTCAGTTTTTTTCGTGAGTGGCTTGTTGCAAATAGTCATAAATTCTACCATGTTGGGTTCCAACCCTGGAGTGATCTTTGTCTGGACTTCAATGGGGCTTTGCATGGGGGGGGCCTGGCCACACAGATCTCATTGCAGGATTGGGCAATGGTTAGTTACATAAGTCATATGATGTTGTTTCTGTCCTCTGACTGGCTGGCTTATGTAACTGCAGAACAATAACATGCATTTGAATATAAAGGCAAAAAATCGTGCCTCGTTATTAGTTCTTCGTCATAGTCTGTTCAAGGGCTCTGGGAATCAAGGGCTTCTGCTGTCTGTGCAAGCTATAAAGATATTTTCTTTGACAGTCTGCTGGTTTGGGGAGGACATCTGGAGTAGGTGACATTAAGAGAGCTACTGAGATGCTCTCTGTGGGTTCATCTGAGGACTATTTGCAAACACTGGGCTCACATATTCTCCCCAGCAGCAGCTGAAAAAGAGCAAAACCCAAGGAAAACAGCTCGTGGAAGCCAGGCCATGCAGTGCCCTGAACCCTTGACTGCAATGCTCTGGTTCACACATTAAAATGTCTGGCCATTGAGTTTAAGGTTTCTCTTATTCTATTTTAGGGGAATAAACAGGATTAAAAGCATATCTAGGAACAAAGGTGTACAGCAAAGGGCAAAACATTAACTTAATGTCTGTGTGCTTATTCTTAAACATATTTTCCCCACTTTTCATATTCATTAAAATCTCAGTGTGATTTCTATTCAGAGAGGGCAAATAGGAATTCACAACTTTTGTTTTCACTTGATGTCTTATTTTTGTTCATCTGGACAACTCATCTCCAGAAGATTTTATCACAGTCTCCTGGATATTGTATCACAAGTTTTCAGTTCTGGTCTTGTTTTGGCTTTTTGGGTTTTTTTCTCCTAAGGTCCTACTTCTTCGAGTCATATGATTACGCAAACATTCCCTATTTCCAGTGCTTTAGAAGTAAGTTTCTAGTCGGCATTGTTGCAGAGAAAAGACTGAAAACATAAACCCTCAAGGCTGAGAAAAAGAACACACAATTTACCATTTTTTTTAAACCTCATGATTTCTCAATCTTATGTTTTTTGAGGATAGTCTGACTAATAAGCTTTAAAAGCCAAGGGCTGACAATATTGAAGCAGAATCAGGAGGAGACCACTGCTAAAGTTCATACAGCATGACCTGATAGTCCTCCAGACTCTTGGGAGATGTCCCCACGCAGCAGACAGGTACTTTTCCAAAGCCTTTTGTGACAGTATAAAACCATTACAACCTATTCAAAGTGATTTTGCTCCTTAAACCTGTCAAATTTTAGCAAAAGTCCACAAGCTTCAGCAGGTCAGGAAGCATTGCTGCAATCCACAGTGTAAACACCTGTTCTTGTCCCTTGCAGTCTCCCATGCAAACATGGGGTTTGGAGGGGACATTGAACACATCTACCCAAAATTCAAGAATTCACAGATGATGCTCTCATGCCATCCTCAAGCCCCTTTGGATCTGCTTTCCAAATAATCTCCATCCCAGTGAGTTTCTCAGTTTTCAGTTTCTAACCTGAACTCATACAGGTGTTTGCAGCAGGTCACACCTTGCAGTGTGCAGCACAGATGTGGAAGTGTGGTCCTTTATCTCCTTAAATTTTAGCACTGTCACATTCTGGAACTTGGAATTGCCAAGAACTTGCTTTTTATCTTATTTTATGCGGATGCCACTAACAGAGATGTACTCGAGCAACTCTGCTGGCAGCAGAAAAGGCAGATCTGGCAGAAGCTGTGCACCTTCCTCATGGCTTGAAGGAAGCTGGCACCAGCCAGGGTCAGAGTGAACTGTGCGCATTGTGGAGGCAGGATTTCCAGGGATAAATAAACAGGGCCATTCCTGGAAACTCCAAAAGCTGCTGGAAGCCAGGACAGAGAGCAAGCAAGAACATCTCAGGGGTGACACACCTGCTCCTTTGAGGAATTCTGCTGTGTTGTCCCTCCCAAAAACAGCACCTCTCACCCTGGCAGATGAAAGTCTTTTCCAGGCGCCACACAACATCCATGGCCACCAGTGGGTGGGCTGTAAGTTTTAGGACAACACAGCCATATAAATAGGTGAAGAATCAGCAAACAGCATTTCTTCCCTGCTCAGACATTCCATCAAGCCTTTGCATCTCTACCCGCTGTCCCAGCTGGCACACATATTGTCCCAAGCAAATGAGAGGCAAAGCATGTTACCTGAAACCTCTCATTGCCACCAAGGTCATTTTGTGGGGATCTCTGTTGACACACTAAACCCCACGAAGCCACAATAAGTTACAAAGGGACAGTGCAGCAGATGCATAAGAGTACTTTTTAAAGGACAATATTGTGTGTTTATGGGACTGGGGGGAGGGCTGGTGGCAGGGGAGTTGGTTAGTGCATCATTCCCGGACACTTGAGAGACTGTCTGCAGAAGAAGGAATGATTTTTTTCCCACCTGAATGCTATTTTAGTAACTTTGAAATGTCTTCCTTAGATGTCTCATCATTATTCCCATAGTTAGAAGCTGATTAATGGCACGCCCCTCAAACACATATCTGGGCACATGTACAAAGACTTTTTAATACTCCCTAACAATGGCCAACAGCTGGCCACAAAACCAGATGATCCTCCACCCTTGTAAACTCATGCTCGCCAACAATAAAAAACCCTTCTGGCTACTAAAAAGCCTGGTGGAACAGATGAATCTTGTTATGGACTGGATTTTATAAATAAAAATTAAAAAGAGGCAAACATTTTAGCATGTGCATTCATAGGCTGAAAACAGACATAGGTTTTATATTCTGGGAGGGTCAGCAGCAAAAGTCTGATTTTCACAGCTAAACTTCATCTTCCAAAGGCTCCTTTAAATACATTGCTGGCTTGGGTTGTTAAGGGAGGGATGGTTTTGGTTTTTAAATTTTTGGTTGGGTTTATTTTTTTTTTAGTTTGTTTGGGAGTTTTTGTGTTGTTTTGGTGGGGGTTTTTTGTTTGTTTGTTTGTTTGTTTTTTATTTTGCTGCAGACACAGTACAATACTTCCTCTCTCCTTTGGGGCAGGAGTTTCATGTTGGTGGCACTTGCAGGTAGAAATTTTGGGAATGGCCTGAAAGGTTCTGCTCTCCCTGCCCTGCTGCAGTATCACAGGCAGTCCAAGCACATCAGCCCAATCCTACATAATTCCTAGACCCTACAAAAGATCTCTGCTTGCTGCACCTTGGAACCCAAGCAGTGGAGCAGCAACCAAGCCATTTGAGGATGAGCAAAATCACCAAAGAAAAAAGATATGAAGGAGGAAAAAAAGAAAAAAAAAACAACTGAAACCTCTAAAGAAGCCCTTTTTGTTTGTTGTTAACAACTATTTAGTGTCAGGGCTAATTCACAAGTTTAATAAAATCAGGCTTTGTTAAAGATTCAACACCTTCAATTATAGAATTAAGAACTCACAGTAATTGCTCCTCAGACCTTCCAAAAATCCTTCAACAAAGTGTGTTTGTGTGAGGAGGGGGAGGACAGTCTTCAGTATAAATCTAATGTCTTAAAGATTATTTATTCTTTTTTAAATAAACAAAGAAAGGAGAAAAGCCCTAATTCTAATAATGATGACTACTATGGTGTCAGGCTCTCATTATACAAGAAGAAGAAACAAATGAAAGAGACCAGCAAAATTCTCAGTTCATCACCTTAAATATGAGTCCTTTGTTAGTGGATTTCTGCAGGGGTAAACATGGAATTTTCACAGCCTAGGTATGCCCAAAACAAGATTTCTAGGAGCAAGGAAGCAAGGAAATTGACTGAAATCTTAGAACAAGCTTTATTTTTACTGCCCTGGGCAGGATTTAGAGAAACATCAGCCTCCGCTTCATCAAGTCCTGACATAGCTGAGCCCAGCACCTCATTACACTGAAAAGGATCTTTATTGATACAGAAAATGCCTGATTATTTACATTCCTGATGACCAAGCAGGAAGCTGATATGGTGAGGAGTGAAGATTGGGTGAAAAGATTTTGTTCCCATGGAGAAGGCTTCCTCCTCCTCCAGGGACCAGTCAAGTTTTTTTTTAAAGTAATAAAAAATGGACAGGAAACACTTCACCAGTGTTAAGGCACGGGGTAAGATCAACCAGAGCCACATTCCTGCTTCCTGTCAAAACAAGGGGAATCTTGTCACTGGTAACTGGAGAGACCAGGTTTGGATTCCTTTTTCCCCCTCTCCAGTGCTCAATCCAGCCCTTGTAATTCCTTGAAAGATGGATCCAAGGCTCGTTTTCCTTCCACTCAGCCAGGTAAGAGATTTCCCCAGTGCAGAAGGGGAATTCTTCTCCTGTGTTTAGGGTGAGACAGGCAATGCCATGGCCTGTCTGAGCATTTCAGCAAAGCCTGGCACACTTCAGAGCAGCCCTGGGATCACTCTGAGCTACAGCAGGGACATTGCCAACCTCTGACAAAGCCCACGGTCTCAGCAGCTCCAATTCTGGTGCCAGAACACATTTGCTTCCTCCTACAATATATTGCCATTCCTAAAGTTTAATTTAGTTCGGTGAAAGGTATCTTAGAACAAATTTTATATCATTTGATACATCGTAGAGATGAAAACACTGCAGAGGTGGATAACCCAGGGTGCTTACACCACCTCATGAGTACTTAAAAGCTGCCAACAAAGAGCTTTCAGTGAAACAGTTGTTTGGATTTTTTGTTTTGCTGTTTCATTTGGGCTTTTTTTCAGCAAGCAACACTATGCAGCTGCACTGGTGGAATTTTGTCCAGTGCAATCCCAGGTACAGACACTGACAAAACACCCTTGCTATGCTGAAGGTGAAGTTCTTAATGGTTCCATCCACAACTTTTGGTGTGGCACAGAGAAGAGAAGCCTGCAAGAAAAAGCCAAGCTGCCACAGGCCCTCCAGAGAGCTCCTTTCCTCACCTGAGAGAGCCTCCACAAGCCCTGGAAGAAAGGGGCAGGTTTTGGGCCCAGGTGTGAGGGTGGGCTGGGACAGAGGGAGGCTGCTTTTGAAGATCTCATGGAAAGTATGAGTTGGTCAAGGAGGATTTGAATGGATCCAGTGAGATCTTTTTAAGGCAAGCACAGAATGACACCTCCAGGGATTTGGTTTCATCCTCCAGCTCTGATGGCGGCTCCACAGTGGCATCTGAAGTGCCTCCTCAGGGCAGCATCCTCTGGAGTGCCCTCATCACTGTCTCCTGTGGGAATTTCTAGGAATTAGCACCCTCAAGATATTTAGATTATTACCCTTGCAGATGTAATTCTCATGTAGTTGCAAACCTTCAAAATGGGGGTGGGGGTGCATTGTTTGGCACTCTCATTTCCCTCTTCACCCTTCAGTCAGATTTATCCCAGTTAGGGACTGGTTCCACTCTTGGCCTCTGATTTCTCAAAGAGAGGAGGAGGAGGAGGAAGCCAGGGTAAAGCCTCTGTGATGTGACTTCACATGGGCTAGTTTCCAGCCAAGTCATGGACCCCAAAATAAAGAGTTAGCTGCACCTGCAGGTACCTTTCAAGTTCAGCACATGCTTGTTGGATCTTTTCATCATTTTAAATTAGCTGCTGATCCATTTTATTTACACTGAATTTACCTTAATGTGCTTGCTTGCTAACTTCCTGCTTATCTGGATACCACATAAGCATATGCCCAATCCAATTACAAAAAGAATGAGAAATACAGTGAATGCTACACATTTTAAGCAAGCATAATAAATTACCAGTGCTGTGGCACATACCCTCACATGTGAGGGAGAAAAAGAACAAACAAACCAAAAAGAAAAATAAAAAACAAAAAAGAGCCCCAAAACCAGCTCCCAACCCAGCCAACCAAAAAATACAGCTGAATTCCCCCAGCTATTTAATTAGAAGTAACATCTCCCTTGCAAGGCTCACACAGGCCTTCCAAAGTGAAACTCATCCCTTAACAGCAGCTCACGCCACACTGAAAAGGAAAGAGCTCTGTTATAGAGGAGTGTGAAGAAATGTGGAAATTTTAGCAATAAGCAGGTTCCTGTGGAGTGTGCTGGGTAATGAACAGCTAGCTGAAAGGCAATGTGAACTATAATAAGCAACTGCAGCTCCCTGGTCTCCTGAAAGAAGGAAAGAAAAAATTCACAAGTGTCACAATTTTCCACCACGTGAGTAAACTGTTTTGGATGGCAGTGAGGCAACGCTACTTGCATGAGGTTGGGAGTGGTGGCTGTACGTGTCTCCAGTGAAAGGAAGAGGGTGAACTCAGAGGCCCGAGTGATTCCACTAAATGAATCAGAACCTGAGGGAAGAGAAAAGGTATGTGGGAAAAAAAAAAAAAGCATTAAAGTAGAGTCAGGGAAGATTGAGAGGGAGTATGAATAAAAAGAAGAGGGGAATGTATGATTCAGCCTATTACTTATTGCTCCTTTTAGCTGCCAGAAACAATCAGAAACATGAGTGTGTTTGTCATATATATGTAAATATAATGTATATATTTCTGATAAATATATAGATAGATGGATATGGGCATAAAGGGGCCCTCATCCCTGTGTCCCTGTCTGCAGGGAGGGGCAGAGCAGGGCCCAGGCTCTGCTCTGTAGGGACAATGGGATAAGAGGAATGAGCAGGAATTGATACCCAGGGNAGCTGCACTGGTGGAATTTTGTCCAGTGCAATCCCAGGTACAGACACTGACAAAACACCCTTGCTATGCTGAAGGTGAAGTTCTTAATGGTTCCATCCACAACTTTTGGTGTGGCACAGAGAAGAGAAGCCTGCAAGAAAAAGCCAAGCTGCCACAGGCCCTCCAGAGAGCTCCTTTCCTCACCTGAGAGAGCCTCCACAAGCCCTGGAAGAAAGGGGCAGGTTTTGGGCCCAGGTGTGAGGGTGGGCTGGGACAGAGGGAGGCTGCTTTTGAAGATCTCATGGAAAGTATGAGTTGGTCAAGGAGGATTTGAATGGATCCAGTGAGATCTTTTTAAGGCAAGCACAGAATGACACCTCCAGGGATTTGGTTTCATCCTCCAGCTCTGATGGCGGCTCCACAGTGGCATCTGAAGTGCCTCCTCAGGGCAGCATCCTCTGGAGTGCCCTCATCACTGTCTCCTGTGGGAATTTCTAGGAATTAGCACCCTCAAGATATTTAGATTATTACCCTTGCAGATGTAATTCTCATGTAGTTGCAAACCTTCAAAATGGGGGTGGGGGTGCATTGTTTGGCACTCTCATTTCCCTCTTCACCCTTCAGTCAGATTTATCCCAGTTAGGGACTGGTTCCACTCTTGGCCTCTGATTTCTCAAAGAGAGGAGGAGGAGGAGGAAGCCAGGGTAAAGCCTCTGTGATGTGACTTCACATGGGCTAGTTTCCAGCCAAGTCATGGACCCCAAAATAAAGAGTTAGCTGCACCTGCAGGTACCTTTCAAGTTCAGCACATGCTTGTTGGATCTTTTCATCATTTTAAATTAGCTGCTGATCCATTTTATTTACACTGAATTTACCTTAATGTGCTTGCTTGCTAACTTCCTGCTTATCTGGATACCACATAAGCATATGCCCAATCCAATTACAAAAAGAATGAGAAATACAGTGAATGCTACACATTTTAAGCAAGCATAATAAATTACCAGTGCTGTGGCACATACCCTCACATGTGAGGGAGAAAAAGAACAAACAAACCAAAAAGAAAAATAAAAAACAAAAAAGAGCCCCAAAACCAGCTCCCAACCCAGCCAACCAAAAAATACAGCTGAATTCCCCCAGCTATTTAATTAGAAGTAACATCTCCCTTGCAAGGCTCACACAGGCCTTCCAAAGTGAAACTCATCCCTTAACAGCAGCTCACGCCACACTGAAAAGGAAAGAGCTCTGTTATAGAGGAGTGTGAAGAAATGTGGAAATTTTAGCAATAAGCAGGTTCCTGTGGAGTGTGCTGGGTAATGAACAGCTAGCTGAAAGGCAATGTGAACTATAATAAGCAACTGCAGCTCCCTGGTCTCCTGAAAGAAGGAAAGAAAAAATTCACAAGTGTCACAATTTTCCACCACGTGAGTAAACTGTTTTGGATGGCAGTGAGGCAACGCTACTTGCATGAGGTTGGGAGTGGTGGCTGTACGTGTCTCCAGTGAAAGGAAGAGGGTGAACTCAGAGGCCCGAGTGATTCCACTAAATGAATCAGAACCTGAGGGAAGAGAAAAGGTATGTGGGAAAAAAAAAAAAAGCATTAAAGTAGAGTCAGGGAAGATTGAGAGGGAGTATGAATAAAAAGAAGAGGGGAATGTATGATTCAGCCTATTACTTATTGCTCCTTTTAGCTGCCAGAAACAATCAGAAACATGAGTGTGTTTGTCATATATATGTAAATATAATGTATATATTTCTGATAAATATATAGATAGATGGATATGGGCATAAAGGGGCCCTCATCCCTGTGTCCCTGTCTGCAGGGAGGGGCAGAGCAGGGCCCAGGCTCTGCTCTGTAGGGACAATGGGATAAGAGGAATGAGCAGGAATTGATACCCAGGGAGTTCCACCTGGACATGAGGCAGAACTCCTTCCCTGTGCAGTGACCAAGCCCTGAGAGGCTGTAGAGTTTCTCTTCACTGGAGATATTCCAGGACCTGGACACAACCCTGTGCCCGCTCCTCTGGGATCACCGTGCTGGGGCAGGGAGGTGGGACCAGGTCACCCACTGTTGTCCCTTCCAACCTGACCCATCCCGGGATTCTGTGACAAGCAGAATCCCTTATTCATGAGGGGTTTACCATCTATAAACCAAATAAATTCCACGGAGGCACTGCCTTGAGGGTGAAGTTGATGGGCTTTGCCCTCTGCATCCGTGAGGCCGAATTCCCCTGCTTGTCCAGGAGAGTCTGGGCCCTGGATCCTCCAGCTTTTCAGGCAGAGAAAGGATTTCCTGCAGGGAATTCCTGGGGAAGGATAAAGGAGTTGGGAAGGCAGATCAGCCTTGTTGTGACAGCCAGGGCCCTTGCACAGAGAGATCTGCTTGCAGACAGGGTAAAATAAGACACTCGTAGGAGCGAGACACCCACTGCTCACAGCGATTTCACCTCCTCCCCTCACGCTTCAAGATCAACACCAGCGCTGCTGCCAAGCCTCTAATTACGTCTTTAAAATCCTGTCAGGTCGCGGGGATGTGACGAGCTCTAATTGTGGAAGAGCGTTTAGGGAGACTCGTAATTACACGGTCATTAAGCCGGTTAAACACACCACGGTCCCTTTTGTGAGGCGGCGCTGGGCCTGGCTCCCTCCCAGCGGCGACACAAACACGGGATTAAGCCGGCAATTAGCGATCAGCAGGTAAAAAACAATAATTCCTCCCATCCACTGCTGAGCAGCGAGGCTCCTCCTGGGCCAGGGCTGGCTGTTGTGGCTTTCCCAGTTGAGAGGTGGAAAATCCAGGACAAAAGAGGGACCTGCAGGGAGTTCTCACCCTGTGTGCCCATGCGGCCTCCTGCCTCAATCCTCACTCAACAAAATCCTGCTGCCGAAAAATTTCTTGAAAAAAGTTGCTGAAATTTGCTTTTTATCCTTTAAAGTACTCTAAGTTGACTAAAAATGGCTTTTAAAAAATTTCTTTTAGTTCTAACAGGATATATTCCCCCAGCCTTTCTTTTTTTAATCACCTTGTTTGCTAAATGAAAGTGCTCTGGAGAAAAGCAAACAAAGCAGAACGTCTCTTGCCTGTGTGGGAGGAAAGGGGAGTAGAGGTCATTAAACCAAACTCTCCTCTGCCTACATCTCCGGCCTTGTGACATGTCAAACCACAGCCCCTGGGTTTTTATTCAGCTTTCTCAGTTTCTTTGATGTCCACTTTTATAGCTGCTCGCCTCATAAAGGTCAGTTACGTAAATATAGGAGACATTTTCCAGAATCAAAGTATGAATCTGAAAACTTTAGGGTGACCTGAAATTCAGGGTGACCAAAAAATTAGGAGGGTGACCTATAAGGATGCAAATCTCAAGTATAGTAAAATCTACAAGGGGAGAAGCTCCAGCAAGGACCAGCTGAGGAGGATTTTTCCGAGATAGACCTGGTCCCAAGACCAGATGATTTAATACTGTCCAATAAGAAAAACAGTGATACTTACATAAAGAGAAAAAAAAAAGTGGAATAAGATCAGCTTAAATGCCTGAATTAGCCCCAAAGATTTGTACTAAAGGCATTCCAAGCAAATCGTTGGCTTCCAGCTCCACATCCTAGAGGAAGGGAATGCCTTGGCAGCTCCTGCATCCCGAGCTCTCAGGCTAGGAAACTGATTTAACCCTGAGGAGTCTGCCTTTCTGTCTCCTCTCAAAATTACAGGGCAAAGCTGCTGCAGCACCGTGGGTTTAGCAGGTGAAGGGGGATGTCCCTGTGTGCCATGCAAAACTCCATCTGGCCAGCCAGCCCTCAGGTAGACTGAAATTATCCTTTATTTTCACTGTGGAGCCCTGTGTAGGACTCCAGGAGTCCTATGACACAGGAAAAGTGTAGTGTAATTTTATTTGTTTACTCTGTTATCACCCGAGCTGCCTCACTACCAGGAGGACAGCCCTCTTTTGATGCAAACCTGTTATGAGTGAGAGTGGGGAGCGTCTAAAATCAGAAAAAAAAAATAAAAAAAAAGACTTGGTTCCAATCCAAACTCACGTGACAGAAAGGGAAATAATAAAACACCCAAAAAAAAAAAAAAAGGAGACGCACATCATTCCCATGTGTGTAAGAGGGTGTTAAATCGAGTAGTGACAAACTTTAACCAGAATCACAGCATTACTCATGGCAGCTTGTCCAAGCCTGCAGAAATCACGGTCAGAGAATCTCCCAGATGGCAGAGGTGGACAGGGGGTGCCAAGAAAGACAAGTCCTTGCTGGTACTACTTTGTGCAGAGGATCCTCTCATGAACGGTTTTAATAAAGGACTTAATTGATTGTTCTGGAGCCTGTCGGGCTAATAAACATTTATGGCCCTGAGTCAGTCATCTAGAACACATTCCACAGGGCAGTCAGAGGCTGCTGCACAGGGCAGCCAGACGCACGTCTGTCATGTGCCAGTGACGTCCATTCATCATGCACTAGTCATGCAACAAGCCAAGCCTTGGGAGAAAGTGGAATTTCTGCCTCTTTTTCGCCAGCCAGGAGGTGGAATAATCACTTTGTCCCCACAGGCTGGCGTTTGGGAAGTGCCTGTTCTAGAGAGCCCTGGTTTTGCAGCAGGTTTCCACGTGTGCCCTGCAGTGAATCGCTTGGGGATGTCAGCACAGCACTGATCAGACATTTCAGCTCTCCCCGGTTCTGGGCACAGACAGAAGCAGAGGCAAATACAAGGAAGACATGGCCATAAAAATACAAATTAAGATAAAGCTAGATTCTCCTGCTGCTTAATCATGTAAATGTACAAATAGAGCCTGATGACAGTGACTCAAGGGAAACAATGACCTTATCAGCAGCCTTAGATAGGCCTGAGCCATAAATGAAAATAAATGATCTACTGACATTCCTTATCACCTCCCTAGCGTCTACTGGAGAACTCAATTCACCTCTGCATATCTGTGTCCTCCAGCACACTCAGCATCAGGAGGGTCTGCTGTCCCTCCACACTCTCCCTTTGTTGCACCAGCAGAATCTCCAGCCATTGCAGTGGCTTCCAGGTGGCAAGTCCAGCTCTGCACCACCCATCAGTGTGTGGTCAGCATGGAAAACCACCTCTCCCTCCTTTTTTTTTGCCTCCGGAATTTACAGCCTGACCTCTTTTTCCAATGCCTCTGCCATTCATTTGCACCCCCGAGAAGTTTTAATCAGCCAGGTCCCCACACCCTGCAGACAGCATCTGGGTAGATCTCAAGCACTGAGGGCTTGAGAAGCCAAAGGAGCCACCCAAAATCTCTTTACACACTCACGTTGGCTCTGACTCTGCTGATCCTGACAAGAGCAGATGGTCAGGGAACACTGGAGCAGTGGGGAAATCCAGTGTGGAAGGAAAACTGCTGGGACAGGAGAGGCTTCAGGCCTTCAGCTGATGCGTGTTTGAAGCTAAGACAGAGGGCTTAAGGGGCTGCTTTTCCTGTCAAGATTGATTATTTCACATTTACAGGCAGGTACTTGTTGATATCAATTCTTTGTGGGGAAAGAAGAGCAACACTTGTAATTGCTTGGCAACTTGTGCTAATGTAGTTCATTGGAAGTTCAAAAATTTGGTATCTGCCTTCAGTTTCATTTGGAAGTGAGGCAAACAGTTTCCTGAGAAAGGCTAATGCTAAAAACTACTATCAAGAATTAGAAAAATTGTTTAAAAACCAAAAGGGTACCTTGGGAAGTTTTCCGGAATAAAAATTTCTTTTTTTCTTCCTCTTTCCAAGGAACAAGTCATTTAGAATCAAGACATTTAAGGTTTTTTTTTCACTTCAAGAGAAACAGAAATTAATCCAATGTGTCCTGCTAGCCCTATTAATAATAATAAACATGAGACCATGAAAACCTGCAGGGGAATTTTTAAAAAGAACTATCAGGAAAAGAGTTGCTTGCTTTCTAACTGAGAAGGCAAGGAGGGGGAAAAAGAGTAAAAGAGTTCTGTACCAGACGAAGAAAAGATTAACAGAAAGGCGAAAACAAATTATTTGAAACAAAATATTAGTAAAAAATGTGCAAGACATGTCAGACTTTGTCAGTCACAGCACACCTGAGCTGGTGAGGCTGTCAGGGCTTTGACCATCATCCTTCTGGGATGGGGCACAGCTGGATGGAGCAGGCACCTTCTCCCCAGTGCACTGGTCCAAGCAGGGCCAGGGAGTCCCTGGGGTGTTGTGTCTCCCACGAGCAGAGAGAAGGCTGGACTGCACCTCCAGCAGGCACAGGATGACTTTGCTGACCTTTGTAGCACTTTAGCGACACTGAAGCCATGGCAGACACAACAGGGCTGGGTTTGCTTGTCCCTCCATGGCCATCAGCTGTACCCACAGCGCTGCTGGTACCAGGGGGCATCTGCTTTATCTTGCTGGCACAGCTGTGTGTGATGTACCTTTCACCCAGTTTGGGCATTACACAGCACTCTGGCAGGGCTGCTTTAACTTCTGCAGGGATGCCCACCACAACCACACATTCTAAGAACAGTTTTTTTTGTGTCTGCTGTCACCACAGGTTGCAGGGTCACTGACACAGGACTCTAAGCTCTTCTCCTCTGTCTGTGTCAAAGCACACTGCACCCTAAGGGCCCTCTTCCCAAATTCACACACTGACCCATCATGTGTGAGTGCAAATCTGCCCCTCACTCTTCACTGCTCCTGTGGTCCTCCTGGCTCTGCCCTTTTGAGTAAAACCCCTTCCACCAGCCAAGAAGACAGCCCAAGGCACACAGCAGTGCATTCCAGGAGCTCAGAGGCTGTGGGGCTAAACTGTAGCCCCACATTTCCCTTCACAGAGAAAAGCAAGGCACAGTTCTTCCCAAGAATATTCTTATCTCATTTGCTGTGCCCGTGTTTGTGAAGAAGCCGAATGCAATATGGAGATTGTTTACCCAAAGTGATGGTGTTTTGTTTCCTTGGCCTATCACGGCCATGTCAGCTGACAGTCACGAGATTCTGTGCAGTGGTGTGCAGGGTTGAGTGCTTGGCAGATTCAGTTTTAGACATATAGAATAATATAGTATAATAAATTAGCCTTCTGATATCAATGGAGTCCTCCTCATCATTCCTCCCTGCCACAGAGGACACATCTGTAAGGTCAGGTTATGGAGCACACATCTGTAAGGTCAGGTTTTACCAGGCATTTCACCTCTCTGTAATACCCAAATTAGGGTAAAATAAAGATTTGCTTTGGGGAAATTGCTACCAGACTTTTTTTTCTTTTCTCTGCCTCCAAGCTGACAAAACTCACTTGTTTCATGACTTTGCTGCATGTTCACCAAGCTCTTTGTCTTCAGCTTGTTAGATTAGGAATTTATGCCTCTTCAGACACACAAGTCCCAGCTTCTTCTCATCAGCAACACAGAAAACTTATGTTTGGAGAGGCAGACAGGCAGCAGCAGTCCTGAAAGTTTGTGTTGAAAGGAAAAGCCTTTTCTCAAATGGGATATTGTATGTAATGTGTGTCTGCCATCGCTTTATCCATGTCCTGGTGGTACCTGCAGGATTTGTTCCAGCTGCATTTGGGCACCATGAGATGCAGACGAGGATAGGAAATGGTTGGAGAGCAGGCTGAAAAGGAATTTGCTCTCTTCTTCCAGTGACTCCTTCCCCTCCCACCTCATTTCTTACATATTTCCACAAAGAAAAGGGCGATGACAGAAAGTAAGCTTGATCCAGGAGAGGGACAGAAATTTTATTTTTGTTTAGAAAAGAGGAAATATTCCAAAAGAAATTCCAGATAAAGAAAGGGGGGAAAAAACGTCATTTTCTGTTGAAAAAGTGTTTAGGCCAATACAGTTTTCTGCAGCTGTGACCCGTGATTATCCCACATCTCCTTCCCCATCACATGCTATTTTTAACCTTATTCACCAGAGACATGCTTCAGTAGCAGCATGGCCCATTCCAGGATCAGCTCCCTGCAGACTGCCCCGTGCCCCTCATGTATTTGGTTTGATTGATGCTAATTTGATCAGGGGCAGCTGTTTGTGAGGGCAGTGCAGGAGAGACCCCAGGGAGAGCCACTGATGCCTGACCTCAGGGAGAGGCAGCAGGGGAAAGGCAGCAGATGTGCCTTGGTGCAGAAGCAACCACAGCATCTGTACAGGATCCAGCTGAATCTGGAGCTGTCAGCCCAGCTGTGGGCAGCACCTGGAGACTGTCCTGGTGGCAGGGCAGGGCAGAGAGGGGACAGGAGGGGAAAGGGTCCATCCCCCTGCAGACACAGGGGCTGGGATTCTCCTGCTGCTGCTCTCCCACACAGCTGCAGCTGGATACCCTGTGAGGCACCAGACAGCACAGAGCTGTCCCTGCCTCCCTGTCTGTCGGAACTCAGTGCATCCCTTTGGATGTCCAGAGTTGCTGAGAACCCCATCGGGGGGCTTGGAGACCCTGGCACACAGTCCAGAGCACCTGGGGATTTGATTTTGAGCCCTGGAGCAAGTTGCCAGCTTTGTATGAGGACATGAAAGTCACAGAGGTTTGAATAGTGTAATAATAAAATTATCACAGGGTGAAAATGTAGATTTTAGGATGTTTGGTGTGGGGGTTATGGGGACAAGATGGAGGAACNCAGTCAGAGTGCTCGTGGCTGCCCTGCTGAGCAGATCTCGGCTGGGCAGAAAGAAAATTTTATAGATAAGAATTAATAAACAACGTCAAGACTGAAAAGTGAAGAGTTCAGACTCGTTCTTCAGCTGCACAGGCTGAAGCAGAGACATCCTGCACATCTCGGGGCAGCAATTATCAACAGCAACCTGACACCTGTCCAGCATCCCCCTCACCCAAATTCTAACACAGAATCTGTTATTGAAAACCTGCAATCAAGTGTTACTGGCTTTTGTTCAATTGTTCAATCTTTTGCAAAGTTTAGAGCACAGATAAAGATCCAAGTGCTGCTTCCACTCATTGCGTGTGCTCCTTCCCCCTCAGTCCTGCCCTGTCCCTCCACTTGCTTGTGCCTGGTTGTAGCTGTCAGGGAGAAAATAAGATGAGTGGATGCAGGCAAATAGAGAGAGAGAAGGTAAAGAAAGGAAAGGTAACACCCTGAAGACAGAAGTCTGTATGCCTGCTGCCAATCAAAATAACAATAATGGCTATCAAACACAGACACACATTACTCTGCTGTCTCCTGCCTGGCTGCCCAGGAGTCAGGACTTTAGTCCAGCACATCACTTAGAGAGTCAGAGACATTGAACTTGGGACCTGTTTCTCTGATAAGGAGAAAGTGAGACAGCCTGACCAAGAGCTGGGAGCCTGATAACTTTTACACACTGCAAGTAAGCCCAGCTTCGTGCTGATATTTTAAAGATCTTTGCCCTTTAGCTTGAACAGGAAATCTTAAAATGGAAAATATGCAGCTTAAAGGAAGGGGTGAGGCTCACTTGAAACGTAAGAATGTACATAAGTATAGGAAATAACAGGTTGTTAAGAAGCTACAGTTCAGTTGTTAAAAAAAAATGAGGCCAAATATAGATTATATTTCCCCTCATTAGGGATCAGCAAAATTTCCCCCCCCTTTTTTTTTAATATTTTGCCATGAGCGGAGGGAATTCTTTCTCTCTCCTGAAACATTACCTAATTTTTTTGGCTACCACAAGCAGAGTGGATGAAGAGCCCCTTCCCCAAGAAGGAACTTTTGCTGCATGCATGGCTCTGAGATTTGGTGCCTTGATGATTTGGTAGCAGCAGAGCAAGCTGATCCTTTATCAGCAAGTGCTGGATCAGGGCACCTCTTTCCCTTCCAAGTCTGCCTGGCATCCTAAGTCTGTTTTATATAGTCAGAGCTGCTTGTGAAAATCAATGACCAATCTCACACACACAGATTTCCTCTAACCATCAGTGGGGTGGGATTCCAGTCCAAAAGCCAGCCCAAAACATAAGCAGAGATCAGTCTACAATTGTCTGTCATGCAGTTCCTCAGCAGCTTTAATGCCACCAATCCACACGTGTCCCAGAGAGCATCACTGATGTAAACTCACCTGCCCTACTTCCTTGCTTAGCAAACATTTACTTTCTTTATTATATGCCCAGTGCCAGATAGCAGGAGAGGGAAAAATTAAGTCAGTATTATTAACAGACTAACAGCCTTTAAGTCTAATTGGAGGGAGAGAATTACTGCCAAGGCATACAGTGCCCAGGAGCCATCTGGGCTAACCCCAAACACATTGGCAGGACAGGACCATGGGTGCAGTGGGGAGCTTCCTTCTCTAGTCCTCAATGACAGCACTGGACCTGCAGATGACTTCTCTGAGCTGCTCAGCCTCTCTAAAATACCCCTGATAGATCAGCAGGGCACTGGTGCTGCTGCACAAACCCTTCTTTCTCTTACCCAGCAGCAATCAGCTGCAGGCTGGCAGGATGAGTATCTGCCTGGGGGTGCCAGAGGTTTCTCAGGTGCATGATACCTTGTTTTCCAGGTGTGCTGGGTCTCTCAGGAATCTCACTTTCTCCTCGGAAAAGCTGTGGTTTCCCTGCTTTCCCCCACCCCTACCCCAGATCAGGGTGCAAAGCTGGAGGTGCTCCCTGCAGGCACAGAGGTGTTAGGCTGAGTTGTGGAACCTTATTCCATTCCCTCCAGCCCATCAGCCTGGGGGTGGAAAGAGCTTGGTGAACTCCCAGGCACTGTCCCAGGCTCTTTCCAGGACACTGAAATTTCACAGCTTTATCAGTTCCCAGGAAAAGCTCTGGAGTTTGCACTACTCAAGGGCAGGCAGTTCTGACCTTTGAACAGGGCATGGAAACCGAAACAGGGATATGACTTTCACTGCATTTCCTGCAGCTTGTGATGAGATCTGACACTATTTCTAAGTGCCCAGTCCTAACATAAGATCAGTTTTTCTCCTGCTCCATGATGAGCACCAGTGTAACTCCAATGCTGTCCAGGAAATTACTTTTTGTCCATGAAATTACTTTTTTTTTTTTTTCTTATGGCCAAGAAAAACCCCAGAACTGAAGAGAGAATGTTCTGGGAACCATCTAAACAGAGCCAGCTGTGGTGCCAAGGAGACATTGGAAGATGCCTCCACTAAGGGCTGTCAGAGGAAAATCCTGCATCTGGCTTAAAATTCTCACCCTCTTTTACCAGGGAACAAAAATGGATGAAAATTCTGCAGGTTCATTTGTCTTCCATAAATTTTTGCCAGATTTTGGCTGGTTATTCTTCCACTTGTTCAAAAAAATTTGCAGTGTAAAAGGGCTGAGGCTCCCATCAGGCACCCTGAACAGCATCCCCAGGTTGGAGAAGAATGTCCTGAGTGGGAACATTTATTCCTGGCTGCAGCACTGGGGTTGATTGCCCATCAGTCACCAAGTCCAAGGCTGCAGAGCCTGGTTTGTGCTAACAGCTGTTTATGGTCGAGCCCTCTCCAATGCCTGCAGAGCTGAGATGTGTCAGCAGTGTTATTCCTTTGCCTGCCCAATCCCAGATGGGATCTACACAGGAAAATAAAATAAACAACAGCGGGAAGGTGGGTGAGGTTTCTAGTGTTGTTAGCCTCCCTCTCTCAGGCTGGCACCAGAACTCTGAGCAGAAGCAGTCACAGAGCAGAGGTATCTAGGTTGTACATAATTCACAAGGTGAAGGTGTTTTTTGGCTGCAGGCAGGGATGACTGAAAACCTTCCAGTTGCCTTGCAGTGATGTATGCTCTGCAAGCTTGCACCCAAGCAAAACTCTCAGCTTTTTGCCTGAAGCCAAATACTGCTTGGCCCTGTCAGGATAAGCAACCCATCTCACAGCATCACTTCCTTAACAGCCCCCAGTGTCCTGCTTCATTTCACAGGCTGGACAAGACAGTAGCAGAATGAAACCCAGAGTAACAGGGCACTTGGAGATGTTTGCTCAATGGGAAAAGAAATTCCGAACTTCTCACTACAAACACAGACTGCTTGAGCAAAGCTTCTGCTACACCACAACACCTTGGGTGAAGATTAGGACCTTTCTTCTGCCTGCACACTGGATGATTTGCCAACATGCTTCTTAGCTTAGTTGCAATCCTCATCCTTTAATAAAAAAAATCTCTTTTTACTTGGATATTACTTTAAAGCATTTTCATAAAAGGAGTTTCACAACAAAGTTCATTCACGTGTGTGCATCTTCTAACAAGCTGAAGAGTTTGGTGAGCATGCAGCAAAGTCATGAAACAGGTGAGTTTTGTCAACTTTTAGGAGGAGGGAAAAAGCAAAGTCTGGTAGCAATTTCCCCAAAGCAAATCTTTATTTTAAATTTGACTCCCTGGTGGCAGGATGTATCTGTAAGTTGTCCAAAGGGCCAGTCCATGATTGCACAGCCATCAGTACCAGGCAACCACTACCACAAAGTCAGCCTGGATCAGCCTTTACTGTGCCCCATCACACCTCTATTTATGGGGCTAACACCCCCAGAAAACAGAAAATACAACCCCAGCTTGGATGTTTGTGACACCTGGTGCAAATGGGAAAGATTGTGCCTTTTTAACTTTTAACTCTCGGGCCTTTCCTGACACCTCTGAGCAGCAGGGAGCTTTGTGCTGGATCAACACGTTGTGTTGTGCAGCCTCAGCACCTTTGAACTGATACTGGGAAACCAAAAGAGCTGAATTTGCTGCATCAAAACGCTGCCTTGGAGCTGATCTTATTAATTTGGCAGCGAGTGGATTTTCCATAATTACGTTTCTCTGTCTTGGAGGAATCACAGAATCACACAGTGGGTAAGGCTGGAAGGGACCACTGGAGATAAATGTCCTATTATTTCTCCCCTTGCAGATACCCTGTGTCAGAGGCAGTAGCTGACTCCTCCTTCTGCTTGTGTAACTCATTTTTCAGCTAATTTAGTCCAACAGATGGATTATCTCTTGCCACAATCTTGCCTCATTTACATCTTAGACCTGCTATAACAGCTATAACCCAACAATTACTTCTTTTAAAAGAGAAACGCAACCAGACCTGTGCTTTTCCTGCAAAGTATCCTATTATAAAAGCAGCCCAGTGTGTTTGAGTGTTGCCCATCCTTGCACTGAGCCCTTTCTGGTTAGAGACACAGCACAATTGCCCAGGAATGACCAAATTCAACTCACTCCTGAGCAGCTGTGTGTTTATTGTTATAAAATCACTTACAAGCAGGAGTCTGCCTAAATTTTGAGTTGCCTTATGATCTACACCAGAACAGAACAGGAGAGAACTGTTTTCCTTCCACCCCTTCCAATTTGCACCAGTTTGTCCTAGGTGGGACAAGGTGGGGCAGAGCTGAATTTGCTTTCTTTAACTTCTAGCTTCTTGTTAGAGTTTTACTGAAACTCCAATTGACTAATTTTAACAGTGTCTTTTCAACTACATCACTGAATGTTTCTGCATATTGTAACAAGCCTTTCCATCTCTGGCAGGTAACTAATGTTACCAAAGGCCAGTGTTATAGCTTGCTTTTCAGACTGACAGTGACTAATTTTCACTTTTTTTCTCCTGTGGAAATTAAAAAGGAGCCACTTCCACTTGTCACGGGCAGAGACAGCACAGCCCAGGAGCAGCCAGCAGCAGACTGGCCAATGCCCTGACGTGCAGAAACACCAGGGAAAATTGCAGCAAGGCATCGACACTTCCAGGGATGAGACCCTGGAAGTGGCAATGAGACCTTTTTGGAAGAGAAAAGACGAGCTCTGCTTGTGCTGGAGGAGGGTGAGTCGGGCCACCCACATCTGTGCTGTGCTCTGAGCCATGCCTGGGCTCCCATCTCCACTGTGTCCAAGGAATAATTAAATTTATCTATTTATCTAGCTCTTGTGCCATCACCCTGATGATCATCAGTGTTCTGAGGTCAGTCTGTGAGCATTGCAGGTGTGCAGTGAGAGAAAGCCGTAGCAGAAGGAGCTTGTGGGGAGACTGCCCTGGACCCAGCTGCTCCCACACCCCAGCCAGGACTGGCAGTGCTTGGAGCAGTCCAATCCTCTTGCAAACCCACTGTTTCTGCACACAAGAGTTTCCACCAACCTCCCCATCTGCCTGCTTTTCTGGAAGAGCCCAGGAAGTCTTTCCCTTCAGATGAAGGAGGAGGACTCCACGAACAGTAGCATTCCCAGACAGCTGCAGCCCGACCTTCATTTCTCAGGGGACAGAACTGCCTGTTATTTATTCAGACATTTTGTTCCCAGATTTTATTGCTCTGTTTTATATGGTAGGCGAGGTCAGAGCCTTTGTAATATAGGAACAGCATCGCCAAGATTCCTCTCCAAAGGACAAGCACTGTGTGCAGAAATATCAAATATGTTGTGGCATAACATAAGGAAAAGAATGCTGTGTTTTTCACCTGGACACTTATTTCATCCATAGGGAGATGAATAAAACTGGGAGTGGATGGGGGGAAAAAAGTTAGTACTTTTCAATCTTTTCCCCTGTTTTTTACAACATAAAAAGCCATGTTATTTTGGTGGTAAATCACTGGTCTCTAGGTTCTGTGTTGACTAGTATCAATCTCCAATTTCTCACAGATTAAAAGCACATAGAACAAGCTGAATCAAAAGCCATCAATATTGTTTACATAAGAAGTTAAGCTCTAGAAGAGCTGCTCAATTTTAAGTCACTTAACTTGTTTCAACTCACAAAATTCTCCCTCTGGTAAGCAAATTTATATCTCTTTTATCCTCTTTTATCTAACTGGTTTGGCCCAAAGAAGCAAATATGTAGACTGAAGACAAAGAAAAAGAAGAAATGAAGAAAAAGAATGAAGAAGAAAAAGAATGAAGAAAAAGAAAAAGAAAAAGAAAAAGAAAAAGAAAAAGAAAAAGAAAAAGAAAAAGAAAAAGAAAAAGAAAAAGAAAAAGAAAAAAGAAAAAAGAAAAAAGAAAAAAGAAGAAAAAGAAAGAAAAAAGACCCTCCCTCATTAACCCCATGAAGTTATCTTTCCTCACAGCCTTTAGCATGTTTGCAGCTGGAATCTGACCTAGAAAGGTACAGTCATCACATTTTGAACCATCCTGAGGTGACACACGTGACACCTCAAATCTCTTTAACATTTCTGTTTCCTTGTTTTCCTCTAGTACCAAGATAAAGTGGCACCAAACTCTGTCGTGTTATTGTTTTATGGTGAGACAATAAATCACTAATGAGTCCTTATTACAAGATTAATCAATCACTTACATTCTTGCAGAACTTCAGAAATTAATGTATTATTGATTACCATGTTTTAAAACCACTTACACTTCCTTCTCTTGATAATATAACTTTAGTGTACAGAGTAACCCACATTCCATTTAGGGTACAAGCTGCCCTGCAAATTTACAAATTACCTAAAGTTTTGGAAATGCATAAGGTGATTCGTACATTACGATCACAGGGACAAGAGTTGAAACACAGTACTGCAAATAAGATGTCAAAGCATTCTAGCTAATGAAATTTCTTTTGTTTCTGAGGGGAGGGAAGTTTCAGAAACAATGGTCCCTTTTGCCTCAAAGACAGGCCATTCTTTATGAAACACTATAGCTGTGCCATACTCAAGAACAGCCCTGCAGTAGCAAATTATTTTATTCACAACAGAAGAAGAAAACAAGTTTTACAAAGCATTTCGCATTGGAAGCCTCTGTTTTAACTCATCTTCAAAGAAAATTGACAGCACTTCTGGTGTTTCATAGTGACTCAGCAGGCTGTGAATGCTACCCACCAAGCTCAGAGGTACAGGTTTTCACTGCTGTGAGACTTCCCATGTTTTGTGTGAGGAAAAGCTGCAGGAACAGGCTTGCAATGTAGCTCTCCCATAATTTCATATATTCAAAATGACATGCTGTCCTTGGCAACCATTCAGCATTTGACTTCAGCTATGAGCCTTCAGCAATAAACCAGCAGCACTGAGGTGACTTGAGGACACATCAGCTGCTTTTGCTTTGACTCCAAGGTGTGACCCAAAGCTCAGCTGCCCTCATCCTCCTCACTGGGTTGAATTTCACACCCCTGTGCTCTGGGCACAGGTGGAAAAAGAGCTTTTACCACAATCCCAGAGGCCACACCAGCCTGAATTAATCAACCAGGATAACATTTGCTCAGGGATTGCCCATGCACAGGGCCTGGCTCTTGGCCTTGCTGAGCTTTCATAAGGTTTGCAGGGTCACACTTCTCCAGCCTGTGAAGGATCCCTGCCCTGCAGTGCTGACCACACAGCTCAGTGCCATCCCCAGCCTTGATCCCATTTTGCAGCACCAAAGCAGCACCAATCCCAAAACCAACCTCTAAGAAAGCACTTGCCACCATAATGCAGGGTCAGGACAAGAACAGGAAACTCATGGGGAATTTCAGGGTGTGCTCTCCTCTGCTGCATGTAGGAAATAATTATGTTTCTAAAAAAGTTGTTGGTGGTACTTTCTGTGTTAAAAGTGTCAAACAATGTGGAATTTCCCACAAACATGTTGCTCTAAGAAAGCTCAAACACCACAGTTTGGGACAGAGGATGAAGTTTTGCACAATAACAGGTGAATTAGGCTTTTTTTATTATTATTACAGCACTTAGGAAGGAGAGAACTACAGTCCAGCAGCATCCCTTCCTTTCCAGCCACTTAAAATGAAAGGAGAAGTCATTTCACACAGTGTGGATATTAGAAAGCATTTTAGCTACCAGCCATGAGTACAAAGGGCAAATCACGTTCAGCCCTGCTTCTGTTTGAGCCTTGTGTTGCAGACATGGGACTGCTCAGTTAATGGGATTTTGCCTCCTCTGCCATGAACCTGCATGTCATTTTGTAGGATGAAGAGTCCATGGGCCAGCTCTTGCCTTTTGGCATTATTTTTTTGCCACCTAATGTTTCTGCATACTGTAACGAGCCTTTCCATCTCTGGCAGGTGAGTCAGAGTCCTAATGGTTTCCCCCTGGTAAATTCTCAGGTAGCTGACCTAATCAATATTCTTCAGCAAGTACAAGGAATTATTCCTTATTCAAAGTCACTTTGGCAAGTACCTCTTAATCTGCAACAAAGGAAACAAGAAGTGGGTCAGACCCAGGACTCACCTGCATGTCCTTTCTGAGAACAGGCACACACCTGGAGAGAGAGAAAGCAGCAAGCAGACCCTTTAAACACTCCTCTTGAGAGCTTGGCAAAGTTGTAGTTTCAAAACAAACCTTCAAGTCTTCTGCTTGGTGGGTAAAAATCACTAGGAAAAAAAAAAGAAAAAAAAAGTTTTTAATTTCTGTATCTAGACCAGGTACAGCAGATAGAGGCTTTCTAGGACAAGCAGCAGTGTGTGTAGAAAATGCCAGCAGACAAACCAACAGCTAGGCAGGAATTTAGCAGTGATTTGCTGGTGTTAAATAACTGGCTCAGGTGCATGCAGAGCCTGTCACAGAGCTGCCTCTGCTCTGTGTGTGGTAGGTAATGAGCTGGTACTGCTTTCTGTGCAGCAGGGAGTTTACCTCCAGGCCATGGGTGAGCTAATGAAGGAGTTCCCTTGCTGTCCAGCTGCCAAAAGGAAAGGAGGGAGTGGGAAGGCAAGGACAAGGCAGGCAACAAGAGGCTCAGCCCCCTCGGGAGGTCTGTGAGGGGATCACTTTTGGCACAAGCATAGAAAAAAAAATGCTTTTCCACAGCTGGGAAGCTCAAGACCACCCTGATTGGGGACATCCCTCAGTCCAGACCAGCCTCTCCACAAAAAGGTCACCCACACAGGCACCTGGGGGCATCCACTGGTCCTGCAACTATTTTCTCATGGTCTTTTACCTGCAAGGGAAAAGCAGCTTTAAGCTCTTCCTTGCTGTAAAGACTCCAGCCGAGAAAGTTCCCAGGACCTGCGCCATCGTCTCACTTCCCTGAAATCCCTCCTATTGTCTGAAAGAGCAGATTTGGCTTGGCTCAAGGAAAGCTTCTCCATCTTATCTAAACAATGCATTAAAATCCTCCTTGGCAAATGCCAGGCATGCACCAAAGCAAGAGGAAACAAATCCTTGTTTATTCTTCTCATGGGGGGCTGGATTTTTTAGCATGGTTGGCAGGATGGGGACATCACCATGCTCAGGGCACGTGCACAGTGGGTGGTGGCACTTGAGGAGCAGCACAAGCCTGTCCCTGACACCAAGGCATGTGCCACTGCACCTCCTGACATCCATCCCTCAGGCATCCTCCCACAGGGAATTGGGGCTCTGATCCTTGGGAAGTTGGGGAACCAAGGCTCAGAGTAAGAGCAGCAAGATTTCTCCTTTTCTAGCTGGATTTTGAAAGCCAGCCAGCTGTGGTGGATCAGTTTGTCCAAAGAGAAATTACCAGGAAATACCCCCAAGCAAATCCTTGTGCAGATGAACCAGGCTGTGTGACACAGGAGGGCTTTGCTCAGAGATCTGAGAGAAAACCTCACGTGATCTGGCTGATTGCAATAAATGTGTATATCACCATCCTTGCTGCTGCAAGTGTCACTGCTGCTGCATCTCTGACCCAAACAGACACAGAGGGCTGAAGAAAATAAAAGATGCCGCATCTTGATGAAATTAACTTAATTAATTTCCTGCATCAAAACCCAAAATCTGTTGAAAGAATTTCAGCCCTGTTACCGTGTTCAGCAGCAGCAACAAGCTTGTGACTGTTCTTGTCTGGCTTCTTCTCATTAAGCAAATCTAGAAATCTAGAAATCAGGCCCTGACATAACTCTATGGGACTCAGAGGCCTCCAGACACCATCCTGAAAAACAGAGTTCTGAAGTGGTTTCCTCCTGAGGCATCTTCAGAAACTAATGCCAAAAAGCTGTCCAGCTTTATTTGTGGGTTTTTGTTTTTGTTTTTTTTTTCCAGAGGTATATGAAGGGTTTTTGGGGATGAACTGGAATACTGGATAAAACTCCATTTTAACTCCATGGAGTTAGAGCTTCCAGAGTTATATATAGCACAATGAAGGTCATGACTCATAAGGTGAATGCACAGCAATGTCCATCCCCAGCAACTCCAGAATGACAGCAGAGAGAAAGTGTCTCAGCAAGGACAACACAGGTGTGCCTGAGAAGGGGACCACTGTCTCAAACACAAATCCCACTCCTAAATAAAAAGGGTCATGGATGCACCATCATTGTTTTCCTACACAGAAAAAACTTTGGATACTGGGTTAAGCAGCAAGCTGAACCCCCAGCTCTCCCTTGCAGCAAGTTATGCCATGCAAAAGGAACATGTCACTGCTGGGGACAGGGTGGAGGGAGAGGGAAAAGCTGCTGGAGACTGGAGGAGGCTCTGTGACATCTCCTCTGCTTCTCTCGTGTAGCACTTGCCATGGTAGGGCTTGGGAACTCTAACAGGAACCATCCTCCATGCCGCATAAAAATGTACAAAGAGAAAGGTTTTGGCTTTGGGCAGCTTTAAGTGACCACTACTGATGAGCTGGGTGGGGATAGAGACTCGTGGGGAAGTCAAGTGTGTTGCCACAGGGCCAGTGGCAGGACAAGGACCTTCCCAGGGCTTCCCAGTGACTGGTGAGGAGTGTAGAACAGACTTGTGTTCTTGCCCTTTTGACCAAAATGAGTGAAAAAAACCACATTCCCAGCCCAGGAAAATGCCATTTCTGTTCTGCAGCTGAAATGTTTTGAGGCTGTCAGCTTAGTTTCACTGCCCAGTCCCACCTCAGGCCCCTCCAGCCTGAGCACCCCATCAATCCCCAGCCAAATGTGCCCTGGCATCCCCAGCTTTCCCACAGCAGAGGATCCCTTGGAAAACAACCAAGCCACCTGAAAATCCACTTTGACACAGCAGCTACTGCTAGGCTCGACTGCGATCTGGGGCTTGGAAAACACGGCTTTACTTGTTTTAATTAAAACCAAGTCCCTCCACCCAGGCTTGCCTCTCTGTCACTCTCGCTTTCTCTCCCCAGCCCTCTGACGCATTTCAGCAGACATGTCATCAGACTCTGGTTCAAGGGAGGGGAGCAGCCATCTAAGGCAGCCTCTTGCATCAGTATCCCACCCTTCTCTGGGGAGCTGAGACGATGGGCTTGGCAGGCAGCAGGGAGGCTGCCGTGTGAGAGGAGGAGTGCGCGTTTGTGTGTTGGCGCCTTTGTGCTTTGGTGGGAAAGCGGAGGGTGCATAAACGCAAAGCCCCATCTCCATCTCCTGTTCCTGGAGCAGGCTCCCCAGGCAGCAGTGGGCACTGCTCTGAAGGCTGGGGCAGGGATGAGACAACATCCTCCTTCCTGATAACATCACCAACATCACTCCACAGTGTGGAGACTTAACGGGAATCTCTAAGGACGCCACAAACCGCACCGCTCGTAGGGCAAATCTGAATGCGTGAGGATTTTAAAATTGGAAGCAGAAACATATGTTTCCCCGTCCTAAATGCATACCACTTCCAGTCTGCCTGAGTCCCTGTACCTCCTCTGCTCATCACTTCCAGGAGAGGCTTGTCAACTCTCAAAAACCCAAAATGTCAATTCTCAAAACCCCAAAATGCCTGGCTCTGTGAACGTGGACGTTCAGGCCTAGACCCTTGCTGGGAAATCAAGGGATCTTGGATCAATGATGATCCAAGCATTTAAATCTGTATTTGGTGCTCCTGCCAGGCAGCTCATGGGTGCTCAGCCTTAGAAAAACCTTGTTGTTTATTTAGCTTTCTAACTGCACCTTTAAGACCTAATTTTAGGTTCCTACTTCTGAAAATGTATCTTGCCAACCTCACCACATGTAACTAAACATGTATTTTGACATCCACCTCCTACTCAAGAATTTAATTTCAAAACATCGCTGTTTTATTTTAAGACGTGGGGAAATAGCAATTTTTAGGCTACCCATTAATTATCAGAGTCATTAGTAAGGATTTAATCATTATAACAAATAATCCGAAGGTGTATGTGTCTAATTAAGTGTATGTGCCTAACAATTTCCAGGGAATGATACATGCATGTGCCTTGCAAGTTAAGTATATCTGTACATCTCACTGAAGCACAACCCAAGAGTTTAACTGGGGCCAAACTCATTGCAGGGCCAAACTGGCCCAGGACCAGAGACTTCAGTGTAATAAATGAATGGACCTCACCCAGGTTTCTTCCTCAAAAGAGTTCTGGGTTTCCATTTTTACCTTAACATGGCACGCAGATATTTGCTGTTGGTCAGGGCTAATTCTATCCTGGTACAAAATACTTGGCTGTAATTAGTGCATGGTGCCATCTTCTTCACTAAGTTCATTTTAAGCTGTTGCTGCATCCCCACAAGTTAAACAAGATATGGCTTGGACTGGAATGGGGTGATCTCCCAGCCTGAGTAAGGCTCAGACTCGGTGCACCACAAGCATCCTTACAATCCCCTGCCTGTTTTGCCCAGCTGGCATGTACTTTGAGGCAAGAAGGATACATTTCTGGATGTTTGACCACCACACAGCATTGCAGCAGAAATGTTTGAATGCCACCTCTACACTCATGGCATATTTCATATTTTGCCTCTTTCTCTCTCACTCAAGGCTTTTGTGAGGGCTCAGGAAACTGCTCCTGGCCCAGGAATCGTTTTGCCCCAAAAGGCTTCAAGTGATTCACTGAACTTCCAAGCCTTTTGAAACTTACTCACCACTAGACATAATAAACCATCACAACATAACTCATGCAGAGAAGGCTGTGTGTCACTGCAGGAGCACACACGGGCTTTTGCCAAGCGTGCAATGGTATCTGTGAAAGCCAAGAGCAAGCAAAGCAGCCAAACTCTTCCCTGGCATGAGGAGGGCAAGTTCACACATCAGCAAGTTTGTGCTGCCTGTTAAATATCCCAAACAAGGGATATTTGGTGTTTGGGCACACCAAAATACCAGGTCCTGGCATCCTTACAGGTGAAGAGTGTGCGTGCCATGTCTCTGCTGACAGAGACACTCCCTTCTGCAAGCCAGGCCATCTCTCTGCTGTGCTGCTGGCTATTTGGGCATAGATATACACCCTGAATCTGCTGTTTTTCTGCCTGAAGTTCAGGCTCCCTGTTATCATTCACTATCTGTCACACACACAGTGCTGCCTGGTCCAGGTACAGATGCTGTACTGAGGATTTTTCCCTTGCCACAGCACAGATATACAGATATCTATGACAAAGAGCAATTTTCTAAAACACTTCAGTGCTGCCCCTGGAAAGTTTGTGAACAGAAATGGAGATGCTGCCCCAAGAAACTGGGGGGTAAAGCAGACTCAGCTTCAGCAGCTCAAGATCAGGTGCCTCAGGGCAGCACCATGCACAAGGCTGGAAATTCTTCTTGAGATCTCCCCATTGCAGAGACACACAACCCAAACCCACCACACAACCAAGGGGAAAGTCCTCTGGCTTCCTTTCAGGTGATCTTGCACAATCAGCCCTGCTACAGAAGGGGAACAAAAGGGAAATCACCCCTCCTGAATTTTGGCAGGATGAAAAGTTGTTCCTCCAGCGCTTTCTCTGGATATGCGTGATTCAGAGCATGGCACAAAGCTACTTTGCCCTTTCCCTCTCTGCCTCCAGGACCCAGGATTTCCTCTCCTGCATGTCTGGGGTCCTCAGCTGTGCTTGGAGGGCAGCAGGAAAGAGATGCTGGCAGTGGGGGTGAGGATGGTGTTTGCAATGTGCCTGTCCCTCTGGCTTCATGCAAAGCTCAGCAAATTACATTCCATGAAGACTGCATGTGATTTTTTTCATTTGCTTTAGTGGGAAAATTAGGAAGTAGCCCAAGTGGATGAGTTCTTGCAGCACAGAATCTTGATTATCTGCTTTACTGGTCAAAAGTGATGCACAACAAGCAAGACCTCCAATCTGAAATCTCAGTTTGTGGAAAACAAAGAGTGTAAAGAATGAAGGAGAATTTAGATAAAGAAGAATAAAAAGAAACAGGACACCTGGAAGCAGGATCTGATACCTTGCAGAGTCATTCAAAACCCCAGTTTTTATTCAGGATCAGGAAGGCAGAATTCAACTACCTATTGCTGCAACTCAGGCTGTGTCTTTAAACAGCTTTAGCAGCAGTCTGGTATTCTACCTCTAAATATTGCAGGAAATGCTAGATAGAGCAGAGCAACACAAAAACTAAGCCTATGTAATCCAAAGATTAGGCAAAAGAAACCACTTTTTGTTTTATTTTTTTTTATTTTTTATTGAACCCCTTCAAGGGTTCAGTCAAACCAAGACACACTGCCTCTGATGTCACAGCACTGCTCCAGCTGGGAATGCAGAGCCTCTCCCATTCCTTCATCATCCCACTGCCCTGTACCTCTGTTTCTCTCCTTTTAACAGCAGGATCATTGCCCAGAGCAGGAGACTTGTTCATCTGCAGTGCTCTCACTGCAGCAGATGCTGCAGTAAACACGACAGCACAATTAATAACCGAAATTAAGTCTGGAAATGAACGCCGTGACGACAACAAGCATGACATTGCAGAAATATCATTTGTGTGCCGGGCAGATAATTGCAGACGTGCACCAGTCTGGGAGCATTTTATTTGTTGGTGATAAGATAGCAGCCACAATAAAGTTAACTGTGTCTCCACTGGCTGTTTAAAGGAGAAGCGGGGGTTCTTTGACCTCTGGCATTCCAGACATCTCTCAAGATTATCAGAGCAGCCTTTTCCAGCCTTTAAACCTTTGCCTGATTCTACAAATCTGCCACACGAGTGTAAAGCTTAAGGATCCCATCCCCTGTGAGGAAAGCAGCCTTCTCCATCAAAATGTATTCAGGAGCATGACTTTAACACATTCCTGGCAGTGAGAATGTCCTGAAGGGTCTTCCTAAGAGAATCCTCATGAGTGACCTGTGGTTTGCCAACACATTACCCAGGGCACTGAAAACCAGATTTTAAAAGGATTACAGCTAGATTTGAACATCTTGTCCATTAAAAACAGAGGCCCAGCACAGACTTGTCCATGCCTATTTTATTTCATGGCTTTCCCTGTGGAGATCTGGTGGGCTGGACAAACACAAAGGTGGAGGGGGGAAAAACAGTTAAAAGCAGAAAATAGGAAAAAAGGACAAGGAAGTGAAACAGAATTTAAAAATAATTATAAAAATCAGAGGTGAAAGAGAGAGAATTAGGAAATGGCCAGGCACAGCCAAGGAAGGGTGTTGGCTCAGGAAAAGAAAACAGCTGAGGAAAGTGTATATGATGCTGTGTCAGGAGGGAGGGAAAAAAAAGGCAGATAGGCTGGTCTGTGTTTCAGGAAATGAAAGAAAGATTGGGGAGATTTGTTTCTGATTCTTTCAGAAGCTGGACAAATTTATTTGCCATGGTTAATGAGCGTCTCAGATGCCTCATCAGCCCTAAAGCAATTAATGCTTAAGCATCCGTTAAGGATCTGTTGCCTCTGTCCCAAAGGAATCAGTACAGAGGAAAGTGGTTTTTTCACCCCACAGGGATTTCAGGAAGGTAAATGCCTACCTGAACGATGCACAGGTGGCTTTTACAGGTACCGAGTGACAGAGGGGACACATTACCGGGAAACTGCCACTGTAGGGGCAGGATTGGAATGTAGTGACAGGAGAAGGAGTAATGGATGCAAATTGAAAGAGTGCAAACCTAGATCAGATGTTAGAAAGAAATTTTTTACTCTGAGGGTGGTGAGACACTGGCACAGGTTGCAGAGGTATTTTATCTTTGATAAAGGACTCCTCTTCTCTTGGAGACTATTTTCTTTTACAGGTAATATCCAGCTAGAGACTTTTAGTTCTGACGAAAATCAAAACGGTCACAAAGTTTATCAAATAGCAGCTTCAGCCTCTACCCGAGGCATTCTCATAATGAGCAAGATTTTCAAAAGAGATTGCAGGGGAAAATGTACCACTCCAGCAGAATGTATTTCTTATTTTTATTTTGTAAAAAGCTGGCACGTTCTTCATTCAGAGCTGGTTTCTCATCATTTCTGGGCTGCCCTGTGAACAAGGCAAGGACAGAGGGCACAGAAGGATGGGCACAGAACTATGAAGGCCTTGCCTTTCTTTGAATCCCAGGTGCTGCTCCAGTCAAAACTGGTTGATTTTTGAGTGGGAAACTTTCCTCAAGGAGATGCTGCTTCAAGTTATTTCCTTTATTGAGCTCATCTGCTCAGGGACGTATTCCCTCCTTCCCATCACAGGCTTCAGCTCTCAGTTTGTGGCCATTCCAGACTCCAGAGACTTCTGTTTCAAGTTCAGTGAAAAGCCCCTAGACAAATCATATTTTCTCTAGCTTTTTCCTCCAATTCTTTATCTATCTCTCTTTCAAGCCTCCATCTTCACGTGCCAGATGACTTAATGCAAGGAGAGTGTCCCTGGGGTGCTGACGGAACATCATTCATGCCAAAAAGGTAAAACTTGCTCCCAGAAAGAGGTGATTCTGTCATAATCAGGCTTCACAACACAACAGATGTGCCATCCCAGTACCATTCCTCACAGGACTCACTGCCTCTCTCTTTGAAGCATCCCTTTAAAGCTGGGTGCTGAGAATGAGTACTTTTGGCTACTTTTCTTTGCTGCACCTAAATTCCTTGATATTGAAGCGCCTTTACTCCTCCTGTGGCTCCTCCTGTTTTGCAAGGATCCCATAATAATGTCCACCTTAATTTTTCACCTGCCTGACCTTAGATGATGACCCTTGCAACCTGGGTTCCTCTTGAGGAGTCAGTGAAAAATATTAAGTATTTAATATTTAGTTATATATTACTACCTAAAAATCTAGAGCAAGAAGATGCAAATCCCTGCCCTGCAAGTGCAGACCTCACCTTGTAGTGTAGCTCTGGCTTTTCCCCTCAGCCAGAGAAGGTTACACAGCTACAGGAACCACTGCTTGCACTGCAGCTTGAGAAGCAGGCTAAGAGTCTTCTAGGTAAAGACAGAGAGGCTTCTGAGCCCTAAGTCAATTTTACACAAAAGAGATTCTCAAATTAACCATGCAGGAGCATTTAGTGACATCAATGATCTCAGCATCAAGTTTCTTGTGCCCATTGCTGTTGGAGGTAGATTTGCCATCCTTATTCCTTATTGTAAACGTGAATTGTGTGTTAAAAGTTCCCATCCTTACTCCATGTTCCTTACTGTAAGCATTAATTGTGTGCCAAAGCTTCCCATCCTCACTCCATGGTTATGCTTGAGAACATTCCTTCTCTAAGTGTGTGCATGTTGGTGCTGAATCAAACAGCACAGAAATGCTCCTATCACCATGTTGTGGTCATGTATCACTGATCCAACTGTTCACAAATCTTGATATACCTGACAACCCCACGCTTACATTTTCTTGGAGAAGAAATTGTTCTCAAACAGGCTTCAATAACTCACTCCTTGGGCTTAGTGTTGAGGGTCAGACTGAATTTAGAGACGTGTGACTATCAGCAGAGAGGAGGAGAGCTTTGTCTGCTGTGATCTGCAATACTGAGCGCAAAAACCTTCAAAGGGTTTGGTCTGAATTTCAAGCTTTGCTTACTGCAAGAAGCACATTCATTTCTCTACAGCAAAGCTAGCTCCAAGCCTGCAATAAAGAGAAAGAAACATGAACTACACAAAGCTTCTGTGGAGAGTCCAGAGCAGAGCTGCCTAAAAATCTGGACTTGCTCAAAACAAGTGCCTGAAACGAATTGTTAAAAATCAAAGCTCCAAAGGGAAGGTTGGGTCCAAGTCCAAACACCCCTGAAGTCCTGCAGCTCCTCAGCCCATGACGTGGTTGGGAGGGGATCATCTCTCAGCTATTGAAAACAGGACCTGAGCCTCTGTTCAGCCGTGCAGCTCCAAATTCACACTGGCCACTCTCCATCAGCTGCACTGAGCCATGCTCACACCCTCTGTGTCCTGCAGGGCCTTTCCTGAATCAGGACCAAGAAGCAACTCAGACCTCAACAAGAAGGAGAAATCTTCAAATCTCAAATCTCTCTTGCAGATATTTTTTTCTTCCCCTTCTCTCATCGTCCCATGCTAACAGAAGAACAGTTGTGTGTGCATATAAGCAGCCCTGGAATCAGTGCTCTTCTGCCGGGTTCTTATGTTACATTCTTTTGTGCTACATACAATTTCCACTAGGACATTTTGTCCCCCAGGCTTCATCAGCCAGTCTATTACATCCACCCCCCCTGCACCCCCGCCTCCCTCTGGTTGCATAACTTTAGCCAGGATGTTAAATTAACTCTCTTCCAGAGGAGTTTGACATAATCTTATTTACTTTCATAGAGCATATGCCAGTATGCAAATACATTACTCAGCACTATCGACTCTGCACTTTCACCAAACTATTACTCTTTGTTTTTTTAAGGATGGTTCACTAGATACCAGACAGGAACATTGCCGTGCCAAACAGCAGGACACTCATGTCTAGCAGGACAAATCCAGCAACACTAAAAGCTGTCTGGCTGGCATTTGTGAAGGTTTATGGCTAAGGGAGGAAAAAAAACCCATTTCCCACCTCAGCACTGCACTCCTGCTCCTTTAGGTCGTGCTTTTGCCTTGTGAAGGAAACCTCAACCAGCTCCTCCAGATCTCCATGACATGGGCAGCCACAAAGGCAAAGCCACCTGGAGTGACTTCACATTTAAAAGTGACACGGTGTCTGTGTCTAAACATCTCACAGGCACAACCCCAGCTGCCTCCTGGCTGCGTGGCAGGGCAAGAACAGCCTCACCACCCACCCCTTGTGGGCTGTGCATGAGAGGGAAATGCAGGGTCAGAAGCCACAAGGACAACAACTCCTTAATCAGGAGTCCCATATCCACATCCTGGGGTCGAGGGACACGTGGTGGTGGCGAGGTCAGTCCTTCACAGCCCTGTTCCCCACACCAAGGGCAGCCACACCTGTGGCAGGTGGCCACAAGAAGGCAGGAGCAGCCCCAGGCATTTGTCTTTTGGCAGGTGTAACCCCTGGGTGAAGCTGCACTGTCAAAACCGTGGGCTCACGGCTGATTTGTGTGTCTGCCTGAGACAAACACCCAGCCACAACCAGAAAAAACAGCAAATCCCCCCTCTCCTACCCTCTGCAGCAATCCCATGTCATGGGAGGTAAAGAAATCACAAAAAATCTTGGAGAAACTGGATCACAGACGACTTCCTGCAGCTACTGTGACCTACCATGGGGCTTCCAAGACACAAAACTGCATTTTGCACATGATCAGAACACAGCAAAACGCACAAAACGGGCACAAAAGTGCTTGAAAACAGCATTTCCAGACTGGAAAACAAAGGCACAGCAAGCAAACACGAGGAAGTGAGAAGTTCAGCTGAAATGCCAAAGCAGCAAATTGTTTGAGCTGCCTTTCTCACTGCTGTGGTGGGTCTGGGGATGGCCCTGCTGGGCTGCCTGTCCTCTTGCTGATGGGGCCGATCTACCCTCATGGGTGGCTGCCAAAATTTTGGGGGAAAAAGCAGAGACATGAAGCAGAGGGCAGGTGGTGTCCAGAGGCCGCTTTCAAGGCTCCCCAGGCTGAGGCAGGTCTCTGGCTATTCCAGGGGAAAAAAAGGCTCGTGCTGTTTCCTTTGCTAACACCTCAACGTGGAACCACCACAAGTGTGCCCAGAAAAGAGGCTCTGATTCAGTGAGAAACACCACTCCAGCTGCCCAGTAAATACCCTCGCTTTAACAGGGCTCTGGCCTTGCTAACCACATCCTACACCAATCTATTTATGGCACAGTTAAAAATAGCACAGACCTGTCACGGGGAATTAGAGTTTATACTGGCTTTAATTGTTAACCAGCTCGGAACTACTTTTTGAATCATTGCTGTGTTTTTTCTTTGAGTGAGGAAAGTTTTTTTGGGTTTTTTTTTTCTTTTGGTTTTTTTTTTTTTGGGTTTTTTTTCCTGCAGGCTCATTTCTCTCCCCCTGTTTCATGTCTGATTACATTTAGCATGGATGTTTCTGACATACTCACATGCCAAGAAAAAGTATTACTTTCTTTCATCCTTGAACAATCCAAACTCACATTTAATAACTGAAACTTGGCATGCTGATCAGTTCTCAATAAAGGCTATACATATGCTTTAAGTAGGACTGAACTATCTGTTCCTGAAAAATTATCAGAGTTGTATGGTGTGTCCTCTTCACCAAGTAAACGGTCTTGATCCTGCTAACAGCTTTTTTATGAATGACTTGAAAAGGTAAATTTAGTCAAACAAGCAAAAAAATGGTCTTATGCTGTGCCAGTTATCTCAAAGGGTTAAAATAATATCTCAGTGGGTTAAAATAATATCTCAGTGACAAATACTTCAGAGGGAACTGCAGGACAGTCAGAGATTGGGAAAGGGAGTGGATCACTTTCTCTGAGGCACCACAAATCCAGAACAAAGCTTTTGGGTTCATTGCTTTAAAAGAACAAGCAGGGGGGGAAAAAATGGTGTAGCAAAATGCTTGGGGACAAAAAGAGACCATCTCTTTTTATCAAGATCACACACATGAACCACACTCTGACACCACCTACTAATCAAGATCTAGAAATTGTACTGTAAAGCCCACTCAGGTTTCCTTGAATCTTAACACCTCTAATGCTATTTATTTCTCACGCAGTACAAATCTCTGATAAACATTAAGAAATTATGTAGAGGACCATCACTGAAGGAATGTTTTTGTCCCAGGTGTGTCACCAACTCACAGCCACTCTGGCAGGTGTGGCAAAAAGAGTTTCACTCTTTTTGAAGAGAATCTGTGGAGCCAATCTCTGAAGTGAAGGAGGGAGAGCTGTCAAAGAGCAGGGGAGAGCTTTCCACAGGATTCCTGCAGGGTGCAGGAATGGAAGAGCAACTGCTAATCTCCAGTTTTGCACTGGCTTTTTCTCAGAAAAAGAAAAAAAAAAAAAGAAAATAGCACCATGAGTGAAGTCAGTGGCAGCAGGCCTCACCATCTCTTACCAATCAGTTCAGCATCATTGAATTCAGATAATCTCAGCCAAAGATCCACCAGGCAAAGCAACATCACATTACTATCCCATGTCTTTTGCTCAGTTCATTTCCTGTGAATTCCCTAAACTAAAACGAAAAAAGAAAAAACAACAACAACAAAAAGTAAAGCTGTGAGATAGGCTATTGATAAGCCTGCACAAGAAAAAAAAAAAAAAAAAAAACAGAAAAAAGCAGAATCTTCTTTTTTAGCCATTTTTTTAGCTTTTCCCTGCCTCTGCTGGAACTTGGCAGCTACCTGGGTATTTGCTGCCCTCCACAAGTGGCTCATTCCTGGAGTGAAGTCATAGGCCTGTGCTTACTCCATTGAGCATCAGAATGGAGATGACTCTGACTCACAGGTTCAACACTGTGACCTGACTGCAGCGTGACAGCCTGATAATTTTCCTTTTCTCCAGAATTTCAGAAAAAAAAACCCTAAAACTTATTCATGTCACAGCTAATACGTTCATCACTCTCTGTTTTACTCTACACTCAAAATTGCTCCAGGAAATGCTATTTAATCACTTTCTCGAAACAATAAAAGATTGCTTCTTTTCCTTACAATACCACACCTAGCACAACGTAATTCTGGGGCTAAAAATCATCCTCCATTCCCCAACAACATTAACTGAGCCCTTAAATTAAATACAAATATTTCAATATTTCATTCACGGTATTTAAATTTAGCACATCATACTTTGAACTACTGCTCCAGGTGCTTCCAGCACACTGTGGTCTTGACCACTGTTAAACATCTGGCCATGGAATTAAATGTTTGTCCTTCAGGGTGATGCTTTCAGTGTGCCTGCATAACACTGTGGGACACAAAAGCTAGGTAGGTGTCTTCCATACCTGCATGAACAGTGCAGAAGGGAATCACAGATGGTTGAGAAAGGCTCCTGTGAAGTATCAGTGCTCAGGAGAGAAGGGAGCAGTCAGTGGTGATGAGCACACAAACAACAGGAGGAGGAGGATGGGCAGTCAAAACCTGCTGTGAGAAACACCTGCAGCAGCCAGGGGCTGTCAGTTCCAGCACCCAGGAGTGGGGTGGAATGATGAAAAGGATATAACACACCAAAAGAAGGAAACTGAGTCAGGAAAAGTTCAAATCATTGTCTGGAGACATCTCTTTGTCACGTCCTCTCTTAGGCTACTGGACTGTGAATTCAAGCAACCCACAGCTTTTGAGTCACTGTAGAGCAGACCCAAGAGCTGGCATGGGGAGGGAGCTCTTGTTCTAAATCCTTTATTCTGCAGTCTTATTGCACGTTTTTCCACCATAACCAAGACAGCTGACCATGTGCCAAGCACTCCAGGCTGCTCTTGAGAAATATCACATTCAGCCTTCTGGACACCTGAAACACATGAGGTTTGTCTCAACAGTCATCCTGTAAAACTCCTCCTGCCTTCCAAAAACTTGGGAAAAGGTAGAGATATCACCATCTTTTCTTAATTTCTGATGGCTGAAAGTCAGGCCAGGATTTTCCCAAAAGGAAATGTGAGTGAATTCAGTTGGCATTGCTTGGCAGGGTGCTTGTTGGGGTATGTGGGCTTTGCCTGTCCCAAGGCTTCACCAGGCAGTTGAGGAGGCTCCTCTCACCCAAATTATGACAGCTCTGGGATACAGGAGGGAAAGAATTATTTTTTTTAAATAGAAATGGGTATTTTTTCACACAAGGCCAGGCAGGATGGAGTTCTGAGCAATCAGGTCAAGTGGAAGGTGTCCCTGTCCATCCACGGCAGGGTGGTGGGAACAAGATGATTTGTAAGGTCCTGTCCAACCAAAACCATTCCATGATTCTGTGATTCTGCACTTAGCTACCCAAAGAAGAGAAAGTTGAAGAAAGTGGGGGAGGAAATGATACTAAAGAAAATATATACCTAGGACAACCTGAGAGAGAGTCAAAACAGCAAAACAACACCAGTAATATCTGCAAGGGATAGGCAATGCATGGGAGGCTCAGAGACAGATGTAGCCTGGAGAAAAAGAGCTCACAGAGAAGCTGCAGATATTGCAAGGAACAAGTGTGCAATGATAAAATATTGCAAGGTGTGCAATGATGAGGTTTCTGCAATTGGGGTCTCAGATAAAAGGAATCTCTTCTGTCTGTAATATCAAATAAACCACGTGCAGTAACTTCCAAGGGATCTCTACCTATCAGCACCTCATGCCCATTTAAAAGGTGGCAGCCAGCTGATTGTCCACCTTGCAAGAAAGAAATATGATTTGAATTTCCACAGCCCTCACATCCAGATGATGAGGCTTGCTAGTACCTCACTGAGGGAATTAAAACTCCATAAAATTAAAGAGGTATCTTCCTTTCCTTTACAGCCCAATCATCTCATAATATTTCCCTGGTTCATGACCGAAGCAGAGTGGGAGATTTAGGGTCTCATTATACTTCTGTGACAAAAATGTGAGAATTAAAAGGAGGAGCCACAGGACTTACATTCCCTTTTTGGTCGCCAAAGTTACAATATAATGCAGAGCAGGGCCATTTTACATGATGAAATGTGCAGCCACAGCTGCACACACACGGATTTGGGTGTAAAGAAGGTGTCACTTGTCTGGCTGGGAAGCTTTCAGCCACAGCAAAATTTAGTTTAACTTTAAAAATCACAACTGGCACTGAAGGCCAGAGCTGCCAGTGATGTGGTAAGTTCTGTAGCACTGGCCAGATCCCTTTTGGGAAATATCCAAACAAACTCTTCTTCCCCAGCCTTGGCCCACCAAAAGCTTTACCCTCACAGAGGTGATTTAGTGCTTCAAATAGATTTCTAGGCTCACTCCTCCTCTCTCCCTCTCCCTCTGGAGGCAGAGCTACATTCCTAATTCCATGGGTAAGCTAGGTGTCCACTGAGTCACTGCTGCCTATTGTGTAAGACAATGGATTCGTAAAGCAAAGTAGATTTTATTGATAGAAACACGCCTTGGCAATCAGTCTTCTGAGGATAAAAATCATGGATTCATCTCACAATGAGTATGTCTTCACTCATGAGATGCCAGCATCCAAAATTATTGACTGGTGCAAACACTCTATCTTAATTACTTGCACATTTTATTCATAGCCTTGGCTGCGTTGGTTCTCTTAAGTCCCAAATCCATGCTACAAAGAGCCTAGCTAATTCACTTTAAAGGAGCTCAGAAGCAAACGCTTCTTTTTTAAAGTTCAGCTGTATAATCCCTCCACAAACGGATGGTATTCCGCCTGCCATTAAAAAAAAAAAGTGAAAAAAACCAACGTTGCAAAACCAGGCACACAACATTTGTGTGCTAACAAACTGGATGTGCCAGAGCTGCAGTTGCCCATGCCTCCGTCTCACTGCAGGATCACAAGCTCTGCTCTGTCACCCAGGGAAGGTGCTGCTGGCTGTCTGACACATTATCCCTGCACTGAATTCCACCTGGGGCTTCCCTCTGATTCAACATCCCCCAAGGCCCAAAGCCTGCCAGTAGGAAGCACTTGGCACATGGACTTAGGTGGAATTCAGACTGGCTGAATCTGGAGCCTAATGAGCAGCTATTCCTTATTTTTGTTCCTTCCTCATTGTGCAGAGAGTGGCCCCGGGCCTCAATTACTGCATGCTATTCAAACCCTGCTCAGAATGCACCACTATTAATTTCCCCATGTTTTCTCATTACTGATTTCCTATGGCACTTCTTGCCCCCTTCCCTGCGAGCACAATCTGCCTCAAGTGAGCAGCTGAATCTCACACTCAGCAAGGATGGGCAGCTTAAACTCTTCTGGTGGCACAGGGCACCTGTCTGAGGTGTCCCCCAGGGCAGGGACTGCTTTGTGCCACCAGCTGCCCGTGGCAAAGCTTCTGTGGAAGAAATGGAGCCACCAAAACTCCATTGCTGTGCAGTGCCTATGTCAAAAATCAGAGAGCAGTTGCCATATTGCTCTCATTAAAAGAGCAAAGGACTGTTATCATAGAGTAATGGGCTCCTGCTGGTCCATTAACATTGGAGCAAAACATGAAGGAATTTATGGAAACAATGTGGAAAGCCTGGTATTTATTCTCAGAGTGAGGCAGTGCTGGTCCTTTCTCTCAGTGTTCTGTAATGTCTTTATTCCTGCTCAAATGAGGGGAATATTTATCTAATCGTTTCCTCTGCTGGATGCAGGTGCAGGGAAACAACAGATGTTCATGAATTCAGCACAGCAAATAGTTTAGAAAGACATCTTGGGTGAATCAGCTGTCCAGGTCAATTTATCCACAATGCTGAGTGGGAGGAACCATTGAAAGATGCCAGAGGTGTTGTTTACTGTCCTGTGATTACCTAGCTCATTAGCACAAATCTAATTGCAAATACTCCTGGTTAAACTCAGGAGCACTTTGCTGCTAAGCTCTCTTAATGCACATTCAAATGTGTTACACATAAGAAGCAGCTCTCTCCTATATTTTCTATTTTTCTCCTACCCAGCACCTTAATTCTTTGTTAGGCAGCACGTTATCAATTCAGATTACATTCCTTAGAAGCGCCACTTTTACTCAAACAAAAAAAAAAAAAAAAACCTCAGACCTCAATCAGGGAGAAAGGTTTGAAAAATCCTCAAGGAGTGACAGCCAACTTTTCCTTGGTGGGTATTAAAACCTGAATTTCTGCAGTATCAGAACTTCCCTAGTAGCAAAATGCCAGTTTTTCTACATGCAAAAGAAACTGAACACCAGAGCAGGTGTGCCAAAGTCTCCCTGCTCCCATCAGCTTCAGCAACCACAAGAAAAATTAAATTAGTGAAGACATTGGTCCATTAATGACATTGCTCCATTTTGGAATTACAGGAGAGGGGTGAACTTATTTTAAACTGCCACTGCTTGGGAATGTCCTGGGAAGCCAAATCTGTAGTAAGGTGCTTCATTTTTATTAACAGAGATAGATCATTAGTTAAAGGTCATTATTTAAAAGATGAGGAACACTGAGACAGAAGGGCCTGGGACAGGGAGGATGGGGAAAATCTCTTCTGCAAAGTTTTTCTACAGAAAATCATCAAAGAGTAAATCCCCTTCTTGCAGCAAAGAGTTATTCTTCCAGGGACACAGATAAATTACAAGTTCCAGAGACAGAAATGCCTTAAAATATGCCACACAGATAATAATGACACAATCTGGTCCCAAAAAAGGATGCAGAAGGGTGAATCAATAGTAATACAAGTTCTTGGCCTCTTCAGAGACAGCTCCACAGAGCAACTTAGCCTTTTCACAGATATATTTCCCTGCATCTTCTAGCATATACCAAACCTATCACCCATCAGTGGGGACCATCTGGTTAGCCAGCAGCTGGTAATTTCTCAAATCTTCTCTATTTTTCTGTGACTCCTCCATTGGGTCTGGAAAAATACAATGCCATCAGCCTCATGCATGCAAAAAAAAGAAAATCACAAACAAATAAATAAACAAGAATTCATCCTCTTTGCTGTGTGTGAGTGTCCCCACATTACATGCAGGACTTTGAAAAGGATGCTCATTGTGGAGTTTTTGTCTGCACCAGGGAGCCAGTCATTTAAGTCATTGTTAGAGTTTGGGGAACATCTAAATTCAAAGATGGGGCAAACTCATTAAAAACAATGGCAGATGGGGCTAACCCATCAAAGCAAAGATGCTTATGCTCAATCAAAAAAAAAAAAAAAAGAAAGAAAAGCTCTTTGCTTTCCATAAGCAACTCAAGGTATTTTTAAAGGAACTCAACAATCCTTGGATTGTTTGAAAGCAGAAAGTTGCTGCATGCAAGTGATCCTGGGTGGTGCTAAATTGTGTTTGCCTCTGCCAGAGGCTGCTGAGGTTGAGTGGATGGTACTGGATGGGGGAATCAGCACCTCTGGAATCTCAAACAGGAGTTATCACCCTGAGGGAAATTCAGTGGGAATCACAACCTGACCTGGCAGCTCATCACTGCCAAGCCCACCGCTAAACCACGTCCCACATCCACGTGTCTTTTAAACACCTCCTAGAAAAGTAACACAACCATCAACAAGATATGTCCAGGCTTTCAAAAGGCAGCTGAGTACAAGTCTGACCACAGGCACTGCTGACATTCTCAGCAGGAACATTTATAACCCCCAGTGTGCATGTGCCATCTGTGTATAAACGCACTTGGTGCTGCTTGAAACCTGCCTGGAACTGCTCACAATCTTCAGAGGGGTGCCCTTTGCTCTGTACTGATAATCCACAGGTATAACTGCCAGATGAGCAGGGGTTTATTTCTGTTTAACAAAAACAAAGCAACCTGCGCAGGAACAGATAAATAAAGCTTGAGCTCGGTTGTGCTTGGTGAAGAATATACAATAGACAGAAAAAAAAAAACAAACCAGATTCCCAAGGACAGGTGTTCCTGAAGGAGAGCCCAGGAGGGCAGTTTGGTGGCCATGGATGGCTCGGGGCTGTCTCATCCCCCTCGGTGAGCAGAGATGCTGCGGGAGGAGGGTGAATCCTCAGCACTGCCCCTCTCCAGAGCACGCCTTGCACAACAGGTGTTTGTGTGAGCTCTCACACCTTCCCTCTCTTCTCTTGGCTGCAGTGCAGCTGATTTGGGTGGCATGGGACACAAGAAACCCACCAGCTGCTGCATCTCCTTGAGTTTCACCTGCCCTCCAGAAGCCTTGTCAGGGTGAAACGCAGCACAGCACCAAGGGTTATGGAATGACTGCTTTTGAAGAATCAGCAACAGGGATTTTATTGATGTAACCCAGCATCATGGAATTTATTCCCAGTTCCCCTTTCATTATGTGCCAGGAATGGAGCAGGGGCCCTGGCAGCTCCTGGCCCTGAAGCTGCAATCAAGGGACAACACACCACAACCCCAAAAATGTCAGGAAAGGCATCTTTTTGTCTGACCCCCCCAGATCAACACTGTGACACAACCTTTCCCAAAATCTGCAATTCCTGATGCCATCAGCTGCTCCCACAGACAACCAAATCAAAGGGGGTAAGCTGCACAGCGAGAGGCAGTTTGTTGAAAACCGAGTTCCAAACTTAAGCTTTAAAATAAACATATCAAGATAAACAGATTGGTCTTTGTTTCAGGCACAATCGGCTCGACTGTTTTTTTCTTCTTGTTGATGTTCTTAATGTTTTTCAATGTGTGATGCCATTTCCTGAGGACTGTCTCTGCTCCAGAAACCTGTGCTCTTCCTTGGCTTCTCTCTCTGCCTTTTGTGGTTTATACACACAGGTGACCAGTTTTTTAGAGGAATTCTGACTCAGGCTGCACACTAAGGCCTTTCACTCAGTCATTTCTACTCTGCTCTACACTCGGGCCACCAATACGAGTTGTTTGCACCAGGCAATAATTCCTCTGCCAAAATGGGTGAGCAGCAGCAGTGGCAAGTCTAGGGCAACCCCACTCCCACAATGAGATGTGGTAAATGTGGAATAAACCTCCTCCTTCCACCTGGGGAGGGAGAGAAACATACAGAGGCCACAGCAGTCTGGTACAGCAAGGGCTGCAGCAGATTCCCTTCTGTCCCAGCACAGCATCATCATCTGCAAAAATGTCATTGCACATCCCAAGGCAAGAGGGGACACAAATTCTGTGCAATTCTCTATCTGAGTTAAGCAATCCCCAAAGCCGGCTTTGAGCAGCACAGAGACATGCTGTGTTCTGAGTTAGTGGAAGGAAAGTTTTAGAGAAAATTGGGAAATTTGGAGCAAACTGAGACTTGGGAGAAATGGTCAGCTGGCGACAGAAGGCATGTTAAAATAAATTTGTCCTAAGAAAACAGCATTGAGGCCGCTGTGTAGGCTGGGAAAGCATTAGTTGTGAGCAGTTGCAAACTTCATGCGTTTAATTTCCACTCTTGGGACCATTAAATCTCAGTCCTTATCATTTAAAGGAGGAAATCACAATTGTGCTTCATTAGTAAGAAAAAGAATGTGTTGATCTTTATGTGGGACGTTCAAGTGCAGGTGTCATTGGACTTACCAATTCCTGCAAACATCCACTTTTTAAAGCACCCTGCCAACATCTACACAATTAAAAATCAAGACTCAGATGAAAGTGGGCCACATCTTTTTAACATGAAATCTTCACATACCTCACACGTGTCTGCCTGAATTATCCAGAAACGTGGCAATCAAATCTATTTTAATGAAAGATTGTGAAAGCAAACCTGTTTTCTTTCAGTCCGCAATATTCAAAACCTCTCTTCCTGGAACCCATGAAGTTCTGGCATTTATTTCAAAGATATCAGATCACTTATCTGCTTCTGAAGCATTCTTGTTCTCCTATTTCTAATAAGGGATGTGATTTTAATTTTGATGTTGGCCTCAAGTGATCCCGGGTTTGAAATTTGGACCAGGAAAATGCTGCATTGCTCGGGAGATCTGTAAATTAACAAACTTACAGTGAGAGGAAACAAAGGAAAATAACTGATGGGGAAGAAATGTTCAGAGAGCTGCAAACCTCCACATGTGGGGCTTTCTCCTGAGACTAAGCAAGAAGGGAGGTTTGGAGGTTTGCATTCAGTTTGGATACTTAGAGTGGTTGTCAGAGAGTCTCAAGAGCACAAGCCCTGCCTGGGAGTCACAGCTGGGACCAGCTCTGAGGGGCTGAGCAGACCCCCAGCCCTGCTCCTCTGAACGGGGACTGTGCCTCCCTTCCCTTCCTGGGCATCGTCCTGCATTTCACCAACCTTCATCTCCCCACACTAATCCTTTTTGTACCTGTGGTTCCTGGCACATCCTCTGCCAGGACACGGACTTTGAGCAGAATTAAAAAAAAAAACCAACAAAAAAAACAACAAAAAACTCCAAAAATACAACGCTCTGCTTTTTAGTGCCAGAGTTATTAATAATTAACATTCATAACACAAAACCGGTAAAACCGGTTCGGCAAAATAAAGCCCGGCATTTTATTATTATTCTAGGGTTTAATTTAGTCATCCTAAGTTACTCGGGCTCATGTTTGCAAATCACGCAGAGCTGGGACTTCACCCCTCCGGCCCGACCAGTTCTGGAGAGCGGCCGGGGGGCAGCGGGGGGACCGGGACAGCGCCGGGGGAGCGGGGACACGGCACACCGGGGCTCCCCGCCGCACGGAGCCCATCGGGGAGCACCGGGACACGGCACACCGGGGTCCCCGCTGCCCGGAGCCCATCATGGAGCTCCGGGACACGGCACACCGGGGTCCCCGCCGCACGGAGCCCATCGGGGAGCTCCGGGACACGGCACACCGGGGCTCCCCGCTGCACGGAGCCCATCCCGGAGCACCGGGACACGGCACACCGGGGCTCCCCGCTGCACGGAGCCCATCCCGGAGCGCCGGGACACGGCACACCGGGGCTCCCCGCCGCACGGAGCCCATCCCGGAGCGCCGGGACACGGCACACCGGGGCTCCCCGCTGCTCGGAGCCCATCATGGAGCTACGGGACACGGCACACCGGGCTCCCCGCCGCACGGAGCCCATCCCGGAGCACCGGGACACGGCCCGCCCGTCGGGGATGCGCGGCGCCGGGGCGCGGCGTCGGCTCGCCATTGCCCTCTGGAGGAGCCCGGGCCGTTCTCTGCGGTTCCCCTCGGGGCTGTGCTAAATTTGGAGATTGTTTTGTACTTTTAATTTCTATCTCTTTTTCTTATCTTTTTAAAATTGTATTTTTATTTTATTTTACGGGCTATTCCCAGCCTCGCACCCACCGCTGGGAATGGGGGCTGCCCGACCGCGGCTCCCCGGTCCCGGTGATGGAGGAGTCGAGAATAGCCCAGGGCTGGCATGGGCCGTGTGAAGGCCCGCGCCGTCGGGCGGTTCGGAAAATGATCAAAAATGGTGGGAAAAAAAGAATAAAAAAACAAAACCAAAAAAAAAAAGAGAACAAAAAGAAAAAAAAGAAAAAAGGGAAAATAAAAAGTAGAGAAAAAAAATTAAAAGAAAGTTAAAGAAAAACTAAAGAAAACGAAAAACAGCAATAAGATGCAAGTCTAGGCGGAAGGCGGACAGGCAGAGCGCCTCGGCGGCCGCTCGGGATGCTCCGTCCCACCTCCCTCCCTCCCTCCCTTCCCGACGATTCCCGACGGGAGCTCCCTCCCCGCCGCCGGTGCGGGAGCCCCCGCGGCGCGCGGGCATCCCCGGCGCGTGTCCCCGCGTCCCGCCCCGCCGCTCCCGCGTCACCGCCGCGCCCGCGTCACGGGGAGCTCGGGGCGGAGCCGTCCCGCTCCGTGCGCTCCCGGGAGCCGTCCCGTCCCGCCCCGTCCCCCTCCTTTCTCCCCACATGTCCGTTTGTTGTCGCCGTCGCCATGGCGGCGGGGGCGGCGCGCCCGCCAAGTGAGGTGATAAGAGGGAGCGGCGGCGACAGGACCGCGCAGTGCCGAGCGGGGCGCGGCGGCGGCAGCGGCGGAGCGCGCCCGGCGCATCCCTCCTTCCATCCAGCCCTCCTTTCCCCACTGGCACCACCGCGCCCCGTCCGTCCTGCCCGGCTCCCCACATGGCCGCGGCTCCTCGGGAAACGCCTCGCGCCGCCGCCCTGCCGGTGCCGGAGCCGCGTTGCCGGGCGGCGGCCGCCGCCTCCTCCTCATCCTCTTCCTCGTCCCCGCGGCGCCGCTAGCGCCCCGCGCCCCGCTCCGCGCAGCGCCGAGCTACAAGAAGAAGAAGAAGAAGCCGCAGCAGCAGGAACAGCAGCAGGGCGCTCCCGCGGCACCGCCCCGGCGGCGGCGCTGCGCCGGCTCCGCGCGGCTGGACGGCGCGTCCGTGCCGCCTTCCCTCCCTGTGCTCCGCGCCGGCGCTCGGGACCACGGCGGCGGCGGCTCGGCGGGACGCCCCGGCACGGATGCGGTGGGTGCCGGCTGCGGCTGTCGCCTTCCCTCCCTCCTTCCCTCCGTGNGCCGGCGCTGAGCCGTGCGAATGTCCCCGCAGCGCTGGCGGGAGGAGCTGTCGCAGCTGAAGCGGCCGCCGCCGGCGCTGTCGGCGCGGCCGGTGGAGACGCCGCCGTCGGAGCTGGAAGGCGCCGCCGCTCTCGGGCCCCGCCGCGACGCCGAGGAGTTCAATGAGCTGCTGGACTTCGATTTCATCCTCTCCAACTCGCTCATGCACCAGGAGCCCGCCGCCGCCGCCATAGTGGTGGCCCCCGCCGCCACCCCGGCCCCTACCGCCAGCCCCTGCCCCGCCGGGCCCTTCGCCTACCCGCTACCCCGGCCCGAGCCCGCCGGTCTCCTCTACGGCGGCGGCGGCGGCTGCGACGGGGCTCCCGCCGCCGGCTCCGCCGCGCCCTTCAACCTGGCCGACATCACCGACGTGTCCCCCTCGGGAGGCTTCGTGGCCGAGCTGATGCGGCCAGACCTGGACGCGGTGTACCTGCCAGCGCCGGCCGCGCTGCCGCCCCTGGGCAGCCTGCAGGGCAAGTTCGTGGTGAAGGCGGTGGGCGACTACAGCCACCCGGGGCTCAGCCCCAAGAGCGGCCCCGCCGCCCCGCCGCCCGGCGCCGACGGCCCCGGCGCTCCCTACGCCTCCCTGCCGCGGATGTGCCCCAAAATCAAGCAGGAGGCCGCGCCGCCCTGCACGCTGGCCCCGCCGCCGCCGCACGGGAGCAGCCCCCGANCGGCGCTCGGGACCACGGCGGCGGCGGCTCGGCGGGACGCCCCGGCACGGATGCGGTGGGTGCCGGCTGCGGCTGTCGCCTTCCCTCCCTCCTTCCCTCCGTGCCCGGCCGCCGGCTGACTCCGCTGTGTCTCCCCACCGCAGGCAGCCCCCCGGCGAGTGCGAGATGGCGCTCAGCGGCACGCTCCTTCCCTCCATCGCCACCTTCGCGGCGGGCGCCGCGGGCCGCGAGAAGGCGGCGCGGCCCGCGGGCCCCGGCAACGTGAGTATCGGCGCCGCGGCGCCGCGACACGGACGGGGCCGGGCGGGACGGGCCGGGGCCGGGGCCGGGCGGGAGGGGNCCGCCGCCGCCGCCATAGTGGTGGCCCCCGCCGCCACCCCGGCCCCTACCGCCAGCCCCTGCCCCGCCGGGCCCTTCGCCTACCCGCTACCCCGGCCCGAGCCCGCCGGTCTCCTCTACGGCGGCGGCGGCGGCTGCGACGGGGCTCCCGCCGCCGGCTCCGCCGCGCCCTTCAACCTGGCCGACATCACCGACGTGTCCCCCTCGGGAGGCTTCGTGGCCGAGCTGATGCGGCCAGACCTGGACGCGGTGTACCTGCCAGCGCCGGCCGCGCTGCCGCCCCTGGGCAGCCTGCAGGGCAAGTTCGTGGTGAAGGCGGTGGGCGACTACAGCCACCCGGGGCTCAGCCCCAAGAGCGGCCCCGCCGCCCCGCCGCCCGGCGCCGACGGCCCCGGCGCTCCCTACGCCTCCCTGCCGCGGATGTGCCCCAAAATCAAGCAGGAGGCCGCGCCGCCCTGCACGCTGGCCCCGCCGCCGCCGCACGGGAGCAGCCCCCGAGGGGCCCCCCAGCACGACTTCGCCCTGGGCAGCCGCCCGCTGCCCGCCCGGAGTACGCCGTCGCTGGGGCCCGAGGAGATGCTGGGCGGCAGAGACTGTCTCCCCGCCACGCCGGGGCTGGGCCACCCGCCGCTGCCGCCGGGGTACCCCCCGGCTCCGGGCTACCCCGCCTTCCTGCCCGAGCAGCTCTCTCCCGGAGCGCTGCAGTACCAAGGTGAGTCCCCGCGGTGCTGCTGGGGCTGCGGATTGTCCCGGCTTGGGCGCTGGCCGTGCTCACTCCTCCCTGTCCGCCCCTAGAGCTGATGCCGCCGGGGAGCTGCCTGCCTGAGGAGACCAAGCCCAAGAGGGGACGGCGGTCATGGCCTAGGAAAAGGACGGCCACACACACCTGTGACTATGCGGGCTGCGGCAAAACCTACACCAAGAGCTCTCATCTCAAGGCGCATCTGAGAACCCACACAGGTTAGTCCCAGCGCCGGGGTCAGGGGGATGTCCTGGCCTGAGGGACATGGGATGTGACCCCACCGGACAGTGGAGGGGTTAAAAGCAACAAGGCTTTTCCTTGCTGGGTTTCCGGGCTTTTTTTTTCCTCCCCCCTTGGCTACGTGAAGTCCTGAGCAGTCTTCACTTATTGGCTTGACATTTTGCTTAATGGTTCAGAGTGACTCAGATGTGGGAGCGGGTGGGTTTCTTGCCAAGTCAGAGTTTGTTCCTTCTTTCTTGCTATGTGGCTAGCTAATTAGCAGGTAGCTGGAAGCCGGCAGGGATTTGTTGCTCCGTACTGTGTTGGCCCCCTTCTGAGAAGGCAGCAGCCCTCTCTCGAAGAGAGCTGCTTTTTTTGCTGGTGGTTAAGTGCTCTGCACATGCACCCCTCTCTTGGCTGGCTGTAGGGCAAGAGGTTGTGCACCTCTACAAGCTGTTACTCCCTTTTTGGGAAAACTGAGATAGATTCCCTGTAGAACAGGGGATTTTTTCAGCTGAGCTGGCAGCGCCGTTGGGGTGCCTCGCCCACCATCTCCCCCTGCACCAGCAGAGTTTAACTGTCGATTGTCCACTGCTAGAATTGGTATAAAATCTTCCCAAAGGGTGTGTGTGTGAGCCCAGTCTCTAACTTTGCAGCTGAGTGCAGAGTTGCAGTAACTGAGCTTGTGAAAGCAGGTACAGCGCACAGGTTTCGCCAGCGTGGGCATTCCGTAACAGTGACTAAATAACCTGGGAATTTGCATAATTTGAATCCCTGGGTTGTGAACCTGATTCAAAACTTTCTCCTGAAGGGGAGATGAGAAAGGGAAAATACACTGGTGCGACAGTAGTTAGGATATGTCTTCAGGTAATGGCAGAAAGGGGGAAAAAATTGGGCAAGTGATCAGTGAACATCTGCCCCAAGCCAGTCAGCAGCAGGATGTGTAGGACAGGGAGTTTGTAATTGTTGGGGAAGCTCATCTTGCTATCGACAGTAGTTTTTGTATAATGAAGACACTAGTAAGACTGAGTCCTTAATCAGGCCGAGCTAATGAAAACAGTTTCCGGCTGTTTTTTCATTCTTGAGACCTACAATTATCTAAATACGTTGTCTGTTGAGCTATTTCTGGTTGCTATTTGATTGTGTAACACCACCAGCAAAAATACACACTCAGGTGCTCTGAAGCCTGGTGTGCAAGGCAGTGAAAACGAGCATTTTAATGAAGATTTAAGTGACACTAGCATTTCATAGCACCTTGAAAAGATGTACATCTTGAAAAGACAGCCTTGCTGTTTCAGTCTTTTAGTCTTTGTAGTTTGTTTGCAACTGCTTCATGAAGATCATTGCGTTTGACCACTCTTTGATTTATCTAGGACTGCTTGAAAGAACGTGCTACAAGAGGTAGCCACAAAAAAACCCCAAAAGTTCCTGTGTTTCATTGCTTGTTTTTTGGTTTGGTTTTTTTTTACAGGTGAGAAGCCTTATCACTGTGACTGGGAAGGCTGCGGGTGGAAGTTTGCCCGATCCGATGAACTCACTCGTCACTACAGAAAACACACGGGCCACCGCCCTTTCCAGTGCCAGCGCTGTGACAGAGCCTTCTCCAGGTCGGACCACCTCGCCTTACACATGAAGAGGCACTTCTGATTTGGGAAAGCAGTGGATCTTTCCCCCGACTGCCACAGAGATTCAGTATTTACAGCACAAGGACTGTCTTCCACAAGACGGGGAGAACTCATTTTAAGCACTACAGATAATCGAGGTGAAGTTTTCCAGAGAGTGGAAAAGAGGGATAACTGCATATGGACATTGCAACTTTCTTTTTTTTTATAGTTATACACTTAAGAGAACCAAAGACGTTGGGGGTCAATGACTGGATCTTCTATCATTCCATTTGTAAATCCAACTTGAATTATTTCTGAACTACAGAATGCCAAGGAGTGACTGGAAGTCACGGATATCAGGGTTAAACAGACTGTATGTAGTTCGGAGGGTGGGGATATTACACAGGGAAATTACATTCCCTTAATTTCCTTTCAATGCAATATTAGATGTACATGTCATCTTGTACTTTCTTTTTTTTTTCTTTTTCCTTCTAAAAGCCATTACAATGTTAAAAGAGGAGGAAAAATTCAGGTACAGAATTATATTTTAAAAGCCTATTTCATGGTGCTTAGTGACTGTTGGTTCTAGAGGTACCAAAAACAGGAAGCCAAAGTTCTCAAACTGCTGCATATCTGACAAGGAACTATTTTTTATCTTCCGATTGCCAATTATGACCTAAATCAGGTGAATAACCCTGGTTTATCTTTTTTATTAAGAAAATAACTTTATGCAGACAGTCTGTAATGCACTGTGGTTTCGATGTGCAATAGTTTGTACAATGGTTTATTCCCAAATATGCCTTAAGCAGAACAAATGTTTTCTATATAGTTCTTTACATAATAAATATGTAATATAAATTTAAGCAAACTTCTATTTTGTATATTTGTAAACTACGAAGTAATAATGAACATTTTGTTGGAATTTGTATTTTGCATATTCAAGGTGAAAATAAGTTTTAAATAAACCTATAATATTTTATCTGAACGGTTGCTCTAGTTTTTTTCTGTGTATGGACATGGCCAAAGGAAGTTTGTTAGGTATTTGTTGGTGGTTGAGTTTACCAAGGCAAGGAGGGGGTGGTGGCAAAATGCTTGTAGTCTCAAGACTCTGAAAGACAGGATTGTGTAAATGCAGTGCTGATGTAACATCTCTTTTTAGGGAAAAAGGTGTATGGAAAGTTTTTGCTCTGGATGTCGAGTTGCTGCTTATCTCACCTGAATGGGTAAAACTGTAATTTACGATTTTTAAAGTAACTCAGTTTTTATTATTTTTTTAGAGGACATAATTCTGTTGAGGACATAAGACCTTGTGCATCTGATGCTAACAAATCCTAGAATTATTTTCATTTTTTTAGCAGTCTTTTCAGCAATTAAGGATTCCCATCTTCATTGCCTTGGATTTCTTAGGCAAGCTGGTATACCCACCTCAGTGCGAGCAAAGGAAAACGCACTCAGTAATGTCGGGCAAAGAATTAAACCCAGCTCGGAGAATAAAGGACGCGTGCACAAAACACTGCTTAATCACCCGCACGGAGTTCTCTCTTGAAACCTGCTCTGTCCTGGGAGCCCAGTCACTCCACGAAGAGCCAGGATTCCTGCAGGAATGCACACGTATCCGGGGAAGGCTGACCATGCAGGGGCTGAGGATGTGTTGCTGCGAGGTCCCCGGCGCGTGCCGCGCCGCAGCTCTGGGGGCGGCGAGCCCGCCCCGGGTCACCGCCAGCCCCGTGGTGCTTCTCCTTCGGGAGCTCATTGTTCCAGCTGCCTCGCAGAAACGTGCAGCAAACAGATGATTTCCACATTAATGCCTGGGTGAACGGGATCTGGTTTTCTCGCTGCTCTTTGGTTAAAAGGGAAGAAGTGATTCCTCTTCAGCTGATTTGTAATGTCTGTCAGATAGGAATTTGGGTGTATGTGGTGCACAATAAAGCTGAGGGAAAAAAATAGCAAGCAAGAAGCTTTTGTATCTTTGTATTAGCTAAAATAAAAGTGGCAATATCAATTTTTTATGTCCTAATGTGCCTTTGGAATGCTACTTAAGTTCACATTTCGATGTGGTGTTTGTGTGGGCAGCGTTGCCATTTCTCCTTCAGTTCGTGTAAGTAATATAATGATGCAGAAAATATTTCTCACCCCTTATCGCCTAGGCATGCTTTGTTCAACTGAAAGCTATCTTTGGTGATTTGGTTTATAGGTAACATAGGGAGTAGGGAATGTCTTGTTTGGTTTGCAAATAGCAGGCATTTAAAGCTAAATTAAAGTTATGAGTCATCCTTTATCTGAAGCTTTTTCCATGTGAAAACTTTTTTACAATTAAACCAGGCATTTTTTTTACCTCCTCTGTTGCTCTGCCTGTGAATTCTGGATGAGAGATCCAAGGTCAGCATTGAAGCTGGCGTGTGCTGAGGGCCTGAAGTGTCATTGTCCCATCCGATAATGCTGGAGCACACTTGGTAGGTGTAGGATCTCCTTTGTATGGCTGCCATTCAAAACCTCTTACATAGGTGCAAGATCTACGTTCTAGCACATCTGTGAGTACTGAAATCTGAATATTTCATCTGGGAAACTGGTTTCTTTTGCTTTTCAAGCAGTCTGTCATTATACACCCTTAAGAATTTTGTAAGGCGCTGTAGCACTTAGTAAGGCATTATCTGCTTCAGCCAGCTTCAGTTTTTGCTTGATGTTTTTATGGACCCTAGGTTTCTAGTTGCATGAACAATGGCATTCTTGAAACAGAGCATTGTTCCCTGTTCCACTTGATTTTTTTTTAAATTCCCCTTTTTTTTTTTACCCTGATCCTAACCAAGCTGTCTTCATGTATGAATTTCCAGACTGAAAGAGACAGGGCTGTAACTTTGTATTTAGAAGGAAATGCTGCTGTGTCTTTAACCATTTCCAAATTCCTACTGCTGTACTTTTTTGGGAGGACAGGAGCCAACTGCTTACTTTTTGCCATACAGCATTCAACACATGAGAGGCAGTCCTTACTCTTAAGGAGGTCTCTGGGGGAAATGCTGAAATGAGCAGTGCTCTGGTAAGTAGAGCTGGAAACAGCACGTTGTGTTTGCCACCTGTTTCGTCGTGTCTCTGATCCTGGAGTTGCACTAAGGCGCAGGATTGCACATGGATGCAGTGAAACAACACATGTATCAAAAAGCGTATCTCATAAAAACATATGTAAAACACCGAGAAGTCTTGTAAGTATGTCTTGAAAAACAAGATTTGTTTAGCGTTGCTAAAGCTGTACATGTGCCACTTTGCTGGGGCATCTAGAAGTCAGGGTTTGAGGTTATTAGGGGTGGCCTCTGTGACTTGGGGTGAGCACATCCAGAGCTGCCCCAGAGCACTATTTCAGCTACTGAAGGCAAAATCTCTTGCGGCAGGGAGTTATCTCTGCAGTCAAACTACAGCCGTCCTTAATCCTGCTCACCCCTAGCCCAAATCTCTCTCTGGAGCGCGCTTAGCATGTAGAGATGGAGCTGCTTAAAACAAGATGGCACATGCCTGCCTGCCGAGTGCCAAGTATTCAAAAGTGGCACCAGAGTAAAAATCTTCTTGGAGCCGCAGCTGCCATGCACTTGTCTGCTGCACACCATGGCCTGGGAGCCTGGCTTTGACTGTGACCCAGCACAAGTGGCTTCATCCACCCCCTGTCACACGGAGGGCTCCTTGCAAGGGAGTTTTCATCCCTCGTGGTGGCTACCAGATCCCGCTGCAGCTGAACTCAACAGCGAATCTCACAAGGATTTATATTAAGCTGATATGAATCAGTGAATTTCATTCTCCTTCTCTTTAATAAGGGAAGATCAGAGAGTGCTGCGGTTAATCACCCCGAGTGCTAACGGTTCAACAGAATTAGTTTACACAGGTTTCCTATGGGAGTGTGCTGGATCTTGGAGCTAGCCTGCTTTTACTGGAGTCTCTGGCAGGCACTTTTAACAGCATTTGAGTGCAAGAATTTCCAAATTAACCTGTGTCTATCCCTGGGTTTTCTTCCCCTCAGTGCAATTGGGTCACGTGCTCAAGGGCAGCAGGAGAATAGGAGTGGTTGGCAAGCTGGGGACAGACAGAGCAGTGGTTACACCACTCGAGTAGGACTTGGGCAGGGATCTGGATGTTGTGGAAGAGCTGGTAGGAGGAAATAAACTCAAGGTAAGGTGAGCTAAACTGATATGGAGAGGAAGAGGAACACCACCAGAACCACCAGTAGCACCGCCACGTGTTGACTCAGGCTTGCCAAGAGAGCACCCCTGATTAAACATCTGCATTTAGGCTCGATGGATGTATCTCTGGGCACAGATGAGTGTGTACTTAAAAGAGGGGGAAGGCCCATCATTCACCGAAATTTAATTGAGGTCACATTGGCTTGGAGCCACAGGGGAACACACCCACATTCCCCTGTCTGCCGTACACCTGGATGACTCACGTTCCGTCTGCCCTTCGCTCTTGCTGTGACTTTACCAGGGGAACATTTTCATTACTGCTGAAGGCATTGCCACTGAGCGCAGAAATTCTCTGCAGTGTGGAAGTGGGCGGTGGTGGTGGATCTGCAGCCTTGTTCTCCACCCTGGATGCATATAGGTATCTGCTAGTCTCCTTTTCACCTTTGGATGAGCCCTCGAGGCTTGAACCTTAATGGTGTGAAAGACGGGAGGGGAAAAAGTGGCTTGTGCTTTATTAATGTTTATTCTATATTTAGAGCATGCGTTCCCAGAGATTTACAGGAGACAGGCGGCCCTAATAGCTGCTCACAAGAGGCATTAGACAGTTGCACCTTTTCCCTTCAGTAATGTTTTCCGTACTCTTGGAGCTGTGACTTCTTTTGTAACCAAGATGGTGATTTTCACACAGACCTGGCTAGCTTGGGGTCAACCTCATGACTTGCTAATTAAGCAGAAGAAGTTTTAGGGAACACGGGAACACGCCGAGCTGCTTTCACTGTGAAACCTGGGTGAGCAGAAGGGTAATCATGTGCTGCTATCACCGCAGCCATCTTGCTGCAACCCTGAAAAGTTTTGCATGGTTTTGCTTTGGGTACAGCGTGCTTGTTTATCAAGCACAAGCTAAGGCTTGCTTAAATCTTGCCATTCAAGTTCTCCACTGTTAAACTTTCAGGCTTTATTCAACAAAATAATCCAGCTTCTCTGTGTTATTTGGTTTAAGGCCTTTAATTTTAAGAAGAGATATCCCACAGTTATCCAGAATGATTTACCCCACTACTGCCGCAGCAGTTAGGAAAGATCTGACAGGAAATCCATGCCACCAGCACAAAGGGGTTCCTTTACTGGGAGCCTCCTCGATGGTGCTCAGAGTCTGTTTGTGTACATTCCAGTGTCACAGAATCACAGAGTCGCAGAATCACAGAATAAGCTGAGTTGAAAGAGACCCTCAAGGATCATCAAGTCCAACTGCTGGCCCCACACAGAACCATCCCTGAGTCCCACCATGTGCCCAAAAGCATTGTTCAAATGCTTCTTGAACTCTGTCAGGCTTGGTGCCATGCCCATTCCCTGGGGAGTCTGTTCCAGTGGCCAAACATCCTCTAGGGGAGGATCCTTCTCCTAAATCCAATTTACACCTTTCCTGACGCAACTTCAGGCCATTCCCTGATCACCACAGAGCACAGACCAGTGCCTGCCCCTCCTGTTCCCCTCATGAGGAAACTGCAGAGCTGTGCTGAGGCCTCCCCTCACTCTCTTCCATCTCAACAGACCCAGTGCCCTCAGCTGCTCCTCATGGAGCTTCCCCTCAAGGCCCTGCACCATCCCCATGGCCTCCTCTGCGCACTCTCTGAGAGTTTAATGCCTTTTTTATGTTGTGATGCCAGAACTGCACCCAGTATTCCAGGTGAGGCCTCCCTGGCCCAGTGCAGAGTGGGACAATCCCTGCCTGGCCCAGCCAGCCATGCTGGGCCTGGTGTCCCCAGGACAGGGATGTCCCTGCTGGCTCCAGGGCACTGCTGGATCATGTCCAAAGGGCCATTGACCAGGACCCCTAGGACCATACCAGGTACAGAATCTGCCACTTTCACCCATTAAACTCCATATAGCTGTTGATTGTCCAGGCCTCTCGTTTGTTGAGGTATCTCTGCAGGGCCTCCCTGCCCTCATAGGACTCAGCTGCACCTCAGTTTTGTATTATCTGCAAACTTGCTCAGTGTCCCTTCCAGTCCTGTGCCCAGGTCGTTTACAAAGATGTTGAAGAGAACAGGGCCGTGGATAGAGCCCTGTGGAGCCCTGGCAGAAGCAGAATATTTGCTGTGCTTTGCCCTTCCAGCCCTGGAAAGGCATGGGAGGCTCTCTGATTTGGCTGGCCTGAGGAACCAGACCTGCATTTTCACGTGGAAAAACGTGACTCCATGGGCTTTTGCCACTGAGTCCACCCTGTGCTTCCTGCCATGCAGAAATTCTGCAGAGAGGACTTTTCTCACATGAGGAAAACGGCTTCTTGAGGTTCCTGCATGAGTTTGATTTCACACACCAGGCCTCTGGGAGGGTGCCATGGTGTCAGCACTGTTCAGTGTCCAAATCTCATCCAGGGTCTTCCTCCTTGGGAGATCTCCTGGGGGCTTAGCACCTGTTGTTGTTATTTTCCTTTTTTTCCGATAAAAATGAATATTGTGAATTAGTATATTAATGAAGTACTAGGGGCAACACTGATGGCAATTACTGAACCATGTTGGAATTTACTTTCCAAGCTCTGCAGGAGGTTCTATTCTGTAGATTTCTTTAGATTTGAAGCATACTGATTCAATAATGCTGTTTGCAACATAAGTGGGTTGCCCAAAGGGATACATTTGTCTTTGCACTGGGATGTACATGGCTGTCCATTCTCAGTTCCCACATCACATTGTTTCAGCAACAGACTCCCCTGGCTGACGAAGGGTGGCTGAATTTGTTTGCTGTGCAGCAGGTTATTATCCCACATTTCAAAATATCAAAATGCTTTCCAGTGGAAAGCAAAACAACTTCACCACTTTCAGCCTTCCTGCCTCCCCACTAAATCTTCATGCTCTCGGCAGCTTTAGAGGATATTACAATGCTGCTGTCACCTGTACAAGATGTTTGACTCCCTTCTTTCTGCAAACACCTTCTGACCAGCATTTGCTTTGTTCACAGTGCAAAACTCACTCCTATGCAAAGAGACCCACTTGTAACTGTGGTGCAGAGGAGCAGGGCCAGGCAGTGGCCATGGATGTTCTGTCCCAGCCAAAAATGGGGCTGAAAGTCACAAGTGACCCTGTGATGGGTGTCTAAGGTAATCAATCCCACGTTGCTCTCCCTGGAAAACTCCCTTCCAGGGTGCCCTGATGATTACAGGTTTGTTGAAGCTCAGGAGCCTGAGAAGCACGGATGCCTTTCCAACCTGTGTTTATTTTGTGCTGGAGCTCTGCAGATTCCACTTACTTAATAAATATTTGATCCTCTCTGGTGCCTTCCTGAGCTTCTGGCTTCTGAGGGACCTTGTGGCAAGGAGTTCTGTGATTAATTGGGAACTGGCCTAAAAATATAGGTGGTAGGGGAGAGAAGAAAAAAGTTATTTATTTTCTGTAGTCTCCGAGGCTGCTGCCTTTCAGATTCCTGCTGTTTCTCCTTTCCTACACACTGCAGAAAAGGAAAGGATCTAACCTCTGCTCCATCTCAGCCTTGAATTTGTTGTGTACTACTAAAGGCTGGTAGGATTTGATTTTGGTTGTGTTTTTTAATGAATTTGTGAAGAGAAAGTAAATATGAGATTTTTACATATGGATGAGTTAATCTAGTCTACTGTAGACTGGGAGAATGCCAGCATATTTAGCATAACATGATATTTCAGTCAATATTTACATGATGTTTTGGTTTACTGGTTTGATTATTTTTTTTTTATTTCCAAGATATCTGAGAAGTCCCTACCCATCAATCTCCCCTTTTATTTTTTTTTAAGGACAGGTGTTTCTCCAAATTTATTCAAAACAGAAAAAAATACTTTTCAGGATTTTCTTTGTTACACTTTGCAAAGTTTCATGAGTACACTGTTTGTCAAAGTGTTTTCCAGTTCATGTACCTAAACATCCACACAGGCTGGAATAACTCATCATTTATTTGTACAGCTTTATTGCTGAGGCATTATTAATAATTGCAGGGTTTGTGTATTTGCTACTGTTATGTTTACTGTTACGTGGAGAGGGAAACTGACCACAGCAATGTTTATTGGCTCAAATCTAACTCCAGGTTTTTTCTCTTTGATTACACTTTCAAAACACTGTTTCTGCATGTCTTTCCCTGTTGTTGTCTCTTAGGTCTTGAGCAGCAAGTGTCAAAAATGCAGTGTCCTTTTGTACTGGGTACTGAAATTCATTCCAGGCGAGAGAAATCTCTTTCTAAGAAGTGATCAAGGTGTGTCAGGGCTGTCTGGGAATCTGACTACTTCATTAACAAACCAAATTCGTTTGGTTGCAGGTAAATCCCCTTGGTGAGATGAGGTTAGGCTTTATGCTGATTTGGGTCTATGCAAATGAACGGCATAAGCAAATCCAAAGCATTATATATAAATAGGTAGCACTTTGAAAAAGTTTAAGATCTGAATCTTCAGGGTCCAGCACTGGAAGCTGTGTGTGAACAAGGCAAAGGAGGGGGGAAGGTAGGCAGGGGGAAGGGAGGTATGGGAGAATACAGAGCAAAGGAATGACTTAAACATTGGCCAAACCACTGTGTTAAGTCAGAGGTTTTCTCTGACTTCTCCCAGCATTTTGTTTTGTGCTAAACATAAGGTGCCACAGTTTACATTTAATAACTCTGTCCAAGTCAGTAATTGACATAAATACTGACTGTCCATGAAGAACATCCCACTAGGCAGCACAGAAGCACAAGACAGAAATCTCTTCCTCTGCAGATGTATATCATATAGAAAACTTGGTGCATGAATTTCCTCAGGGAAGGAAGCACAGGGAAGTCACTCAGCAGATTTTTTCAGTCTTTCCTTGCCTGTGGCTTTGCACTGCCTGGCTACTGGGAGCAAGGTGACAGCAGACAAACAAACTCCCAGGATAAATGCTCTGACTCTCTTTTCCCAGGCAGGACTAACAGCCAGCACTTGGAAGCACACAAAGTCCACTCTGCCACGGCCTGGGAAAAGAGGAGAGAGGTTGGTAGGAAGAAAATTTAGACAGCCAAAATGGCTCAGCAGTGCTTGGTGGAGCAACAGCTGCTCTGATTTCCTCCCTTCATATACAAAAGTCTCATACACAGAGCTGTTTTGGGCAACAGCAGATGATACTTCTTTGAAGTATGGTAGGTCTGCTGTTGTTTTCTCTTTCTTTTCTTTTCTTTTCTTTTCTTTTCTTTTCTTTTCTTTTCTTTTCTTTTCTTTTCTTTTCTTTTCTTTTCTTTTCTTTTCTTTTCTTTTCTTTT
>WBNQ01012895.1:70826-86220 GCA_013401375.1 Spizella passerina
TTTTCTTTTTCTTTTTCTTTTTCTTTTTCTTTTTCTTTTCCTTTTCCTTTTCCTTTTTCTTTTTCACAGAATCACAGAATTGTTATTGTAGAAGAGCAGAAGACCTCTGAGTTCCCTGAGTCCAACCCTGCCATCCCTTCTTCTCTTCCTCTGTCTCCCACACTGAGATTGCAGTGACACAATTTAAGATTACCAGTTCATTGCGAGGGAATTTGCAATTTTGCTGTGGAGCCAGGCTGATAATTTTGTTTGGGAGATGGAGTTCTCACTTTACATGTGGGTGCTCTTCATGAAGATCCAGTCCTTGGAGCCCCGTGGTGGGAACGAAGTGACGACACACTTTGCGAATGAACAGAGAAATTGAGATGAAAGACTGAAAAACACAAGAGGAATCAGAAACCAAGAGACAAGGGGGCCTCGATCAGCAGCTTGGCAAGTGCTTTTCATGTCTGTGGGGTGCGATGAAAAAGCAAGCCACACATCACCATTCAGGCCCCTGTAGGGCCTCATCTCGTTTCCTTTATTACAATGAAGAAAATGTATAGCGTGGTCAGGGTTTTCAACCTGGGAGGTGTGTGAAAGCTCAATTTTTTTTTAATTTCTTTTTTTCTCGGAATTCAAATGACATAGAAGTTCACAAGGTTCCCAGCAATGCTCATTATTTAGTATACACAAATATGTTCTCAGGTGATGAGCAGGTGATGAGAAACAGCAGGAAGGAGACACTGGGGAATGCAAATAAAGATGTGCCCACCTTGTGACTTTTGACTTGAGGGAGCCCAAAGGAGCACTGGCTCCTGTGTCAAAAAGAGGTGGTGGTGATCTTTTCTTTCTTTAAAATGAGGCAGTGAGTAGAGAGTGCCAGGCAGAGCTTTTTTTATTCTTTGGGTGTGTTTGGGTTTTTTTGGGGGGGAAGGTTCCCCCTCAAACTCTGTTGAAGATGTCTGGGTTCACTCTGTATTTTTATTTATTTATTGGCATTTCTATGGCACTCATCACCATACTATCTGGGCAAATCTTTCCTTTCCTGTATCACGTAATTAAATCTATCCAAAATACATGTGTTCTTGGCGGGGAAGTTAAACTCTGCTTTTGGAAGGGAATTGTGCCTTGCAATTAAACACTGCTTTTGCAATGCTTTCCATGTACGTGTGAGTGAGAAAATAGAGTCCTGGTAGGGCTGCACCCTCACACACCTGCTGCCCTGGGGTGTGGGGTCATTGCATTCCAGTGCCTCTTTGGGATCTTTGGATTTGCCACCTTTCTGGGGTGCCCAAGGCATTCCTCACTATTCCAGGCACCACCTGGGCTGAAAGGGCACTAACACACACTCCCACTGACCCTAAATGGGGAAATACAAAGTCCTCTTAAAACTCTTTTAGCTATTTTTATTACAACTGTGTGCAAGGGGCTCCTGGGAAGGTCAGCTCCTCCCTTTAGCTTATGGTTTGCAGGATGAGAAGCAGCAAGTGCTGGGAGAGGCTGGATCTTTCTGAGGAGCTAGCAGCAGCATGAGCTGTCACTGGTCACCTCCCCTCTGTGTCTGGCTTGTGCCCCTTCCTCTAAAGTCTGGAATTTGACTTCAACCTTCACTCGTGTGGAGCATTTCACAGAGAAATGTCCTTCTGGTGTCTGGTGCAGCAGTCATGGGTGTCCTGCAGGGCTCTCTGGAGGACGGTGAGGATGGGCTGACAATGTCTCAAGGACAGTTTTGCATGGGAAACTGGAGCAAAAGTTAGCCTGAGAAGAGTCAGCTCTGTCTGAATTCAACAAGTGGCAGGCCAGCATAGGTGGCCTTCCACAGCACACGGTGTGGGGAAACTGCTTTCTTATAAAAACACAAACCCTGCACCAGCCCTGGTGATGGTCCTGCATGTGTTCCCTGGCTCAGGTGGGTGACCAACCAGTGGTGCCTGGCATGGCAGTACTTGGTGGGCCATATTCACACTCAGAAGAACAGGGGATAATGCTTAAAAATAAAAGTTGACTCTCAAAGACTGCCTGCCTCCAGGACTTACTGACTGCCACTGATTCGCCTCTTAGGTAGGAATTTGTAAGATGCCTGGTGGTCTCGGCCCTATAGTGATGACAACATGAACACCTTGGAGGAAATTCATCTGTCCCTTACCTTCTTTGACAGCAATTTGTTTCGCCCGTTTTGGACAAAAGAATTTAAAAAAGAAAAGAAAACCAAGAAGTGATAGCTGCACTATTTATTGCTTGAGGATCATGTTCTAGAGAGCCTTGGTTCTCAGAAGCAGATCTGCACAAACCTTGTTGCATCCTCAGCCACTTGTGAAAACCTCTGTCTCTCATTCTGATTTTGGCAGGCACACACCTAGCAGAGGTTTGCTCATTCCTTCTCAGGCACTACTCATGTGTTTTATGGCCTGGCTGAATCAGACCTTGCAGAGACACAGTTGTCCCTGATTTATCAAGGTCTCTTGATCAGATTTGGCTTATCTGAGTCTCCAGCAAAATAAGGAAGGGTTATTGCCTTTTTTCTAGGTGGGAAAACCCATATGCTGATTTTCAGGAACAAAGAACCCCAATACTAATTGAATGCAGAGAATAATCATGTATCAAGATTATTGTGTCATTAGGATGCACCTTGTTGAGTTTTTTTCCCTTCCTTTTATTTTTAGCATTTTATAGGAGGCAAACAAGGCAAGGTATTGCTGCTGGAACGTGACAGGAGGCATTAACAGGAGGAACCTGCTGCTGGTGCTTGGAGAGTAGATGAAAAGTCTTTTGCCAAGCACTAACAGACCAGTGAACACTCACATTGGTCTAGATGACAAATGCTGAGGGTATTCCAGAAGAGTTAAGTGGGCTTTGGAGTAGGTGCAGGCTTCACCCTTAAAGTCTCCTGCCGGCAACCAAGGAACCTGAGCGCACCCCAGGAGCTCTCTGGGCTGCACCAGCGGCAGCAGATGGTCCTGTGGAGACGCGATTAATTGTTTTCTAGTGCCACCGTGAGGACTGCAGGTCCCCGGGCTCTTACCCGGTGAGACGAGAGCTCCCGTCCTGCCCGAGCCCGAGGGAGCTGCCCTGCCCGTGCCAAAAATGTTCAGCGAGCATCGTCTCAGCCCTGCTGAGCCCTGCCTGCTTGTGCAGGGGCGGATTTGCCGGGAGTTTAGGCTGGCAGCATCGATTTAAGTCAGGATCAGCCTGGGTAAAGGAATCGATGCACAGAGCCGCTGGTGCTGCAGGAAATTTCGGAGCCATCCCCGCTGGATGCCTTGGAGCTTTGGAAACCTAGGAAAGAGGCTCAATACAGCATCAGACTGCCCAAATAAACCAGGATCTTGTCTTTTAGCTGCCTGGCTCACTGATACAGCAGCACAGTGGCTCTGCAGGAGTGTACATCACACACAGCAGTCCTCCTTGAGTGTGCACCCAGCTCGGTTGGTTGGTTTGTTTGTTTGTTTGTGTCATATTCAAATACCATCAGAAGATGAAATGAAAGCTGCATATTTCATCTCACCCTCCAAAGCTGGCCAAAACAAGTGGCAGGCTTACAGTCGTGCCAGGATATCTGGTGTATCTAAGAATGCCCAATGATGTTTTGGGAGGAAGCGTGCAGTAAGTCAAAAACAGGTTGAGGCACTCGTTTGGGACTGCAGAGAGCTGGCGTCAATTCCCAGCTCTGCCACAGACTCCCGGTGTGACCTGAGGCAAGCTATTTCCCTCCTGAAACACTTTCATAGTCAGAGAAGGCAAAATCCCACTTCATGTGAGTTTTGCCTTTGACTTGGTGGAGCCAGCTCCCACCCACGCATTTCAGAGCTTAAAAATTAAATGCGGGCTTAAGCACCTTGCTGAAATAGTGCCAGAACTTACCTGCATTTCAGCTTCCTACACCTCCAAGAGGAACAAAGATCACTTCCCTATTCCCACTCACTTTGCATGCCATGGCTGAAAGTCTGTTTGTCGTAGCACTGAGTGTAATTACGGGGCCATGCTGACCTGTTCCCCTGATAAATTGCAGCTCAAGCAAGAACCAGACTTGTTGGAGGCCTTGTGTTTGTCTGCTTTTGCTTGCACTCCAATATTTTCATACCTTACCAGCCTCTCTGCACTTTAACTGGGAATAAACCATTCAGAGCCCCGCTGTTGGAGAAAAAATCAGTGTTTCTGCCTCGGTTCCCAGTGAGGGTCTCCTGCCTCTCCATTTTTTTTCCCAGGGAATGGCCTGCTGTGGCAGCATACAGCTAAGTTTATATAACTGGCTCCTCGGAGTGCTGCCCTGAACAGGATATTCCTGTTGGCTGTGCATTTGCTTAAACCAACAGTTGTAAGTCCCAGCAGCCCTTGACAGGTACAAACAAGGAACCACAGCAAGGGCTGAGGGCAGGAGGGGATTACAGTGCTTAGCAAGAAATAGGCTCTGGCATTTACATACATATCACGGATGCGCTCCACAGGGTAAACAAATACGGCATAAAAGCATATTTGGCTATTCAAATGGCCCCGATTGTTCCCATTATGATGATGTCTCCCAGCATGTATTTAGTAACCCGCTAATTGACTTTGCATGCATCAGGAAGAAAACTTTTCACTATCTGTTTCAGGATGGTTTTTCTGATGGCGTTTTCTTTTTTAAGTTTTATTTATTTATCTCCGGGCACTGTTTGAAATGAAAATAGACCCTGGCTCCTGCTGGCATGGCTGTGCCAGGGCTGATGTTGGCCTGCTGCGAGCAGGGATGGATGGAAAGGTGTCAGCAGGTCCCTCCTCCAGCTCCAGGTCCTCTTCTTGTGGATGTGCCAGTGGTGGTTTGGCTCAACCAGGCTCCTGAGCTGCCTCCACTTAGAGCCTGAATATGCAAAGCAGTAACCAAAGACAGCCTCGGTGAGATCTGGGTTATTTAAACCTCAGGTACATTTGCACGGCTCCAGCCTGACGGTCACAGACAGCGAGCACAACCGAGGCCCTCCAGGACATTTGTCAAACTACTCACCCTCCACACTGGGTTTTTGATTTCAGCCTTAAATGCTTCAAGTAGTTTGTTTAGCTCTTCTGAAGGGGAAGCTGAAAAGCCCATGGGGGGAGCAGAAAGCTAACAGGCCAATCAGTTGAGCAGCCCTCCATACTGGAGATGTGCATTAGAACAGCAAACATGATTTTTAGACATCTGAGTGATAAAATGGTGCTTAATGGTTCTCTAGTTGTGAGGGTAAATTTGTTCTGGTCATACAGCAACAGTTGGCTAGCTGAATCATAACCAGCAAGATAAACACTTGTGGCAAAGTAACCTTTGCCCCCACATTCGAGTGGATAAAGAGAATATAATCAGTCATTTTATTTTAGCCTTGTTTCATCTACAAAACTTCTGGGATTTGACACAAAATTTTGACACAAAATTTCACTTTTCCGGTGCTAGTTTAATGTGGTTTGAGGGTTAACTTCATGGGGTGTCAGGCAGGTGGGTGGTGTGTGAGGGCTCAGAAAGTTCTGAGTTTTTTGGCTGTGGGGTGACAGAGATGCCAGGGCCAGGCTCCTGTTCCTGCACTGCCATACCCTGCCAGCTGTGACAGGGGAGGGGGAGCAGCAAACAGCCTTCCCTGCTGCACAGAGCTGCCTGGCAGAGAGGCACAGCCTGGAATTCCATCAGCTGCTGCTCCTTCCCCCACGGACGACAGCGTTTTGTAGGTGATCGTGCCAGCAAAGCCTGGCAGCTCACAGGCACCTCACAACAAGAAGATGTCAGAGCCACACAAACTGAAATCTGGACAGTACTTCATGACAAACTCATATTTCAGCCCCAGTGTACTCTGAGAAGCGCAGAAAAAAATCAGGCCTGGTTTTCAGGAGTTCGGGATGTGGTGATACCCTGCATTTTGTGAACAGACCAGAGGTCTTGCAGCCTCTGGAGGAGTTACCCATCTTTATTCAGGGGGGCCCCTGAAAACCCAGACTGTCCATTTGGGTTACAGCAGTGCCACAACTACAGCAGAACAAAAATCTGGGACCTGACACTGCTCCTCTCCTGCTGCTGCTCCATCACAGTCCTGGAAGTGTGAACATGGAAAATGCCCTTAAAATTAAATTGTTGGGGGGGTAGGAAAAGGAAGAAAGGTATGGGAGAAGGAGTTTATCAGCACACCAGAATCCCTCTCATGTCACTGCTTTAAAATGTGGACCAGCTGGGATTTTTGGAAGCACAGCCCTGACTGTTTTGGAGGCAAGAGCTCTGCATGGTCAGTGGGACCTCGATTTTTGTCTAGGCTTGAAGGCATGGCCACCATATAAATAACCACCAAACATTTCAAAGCCTTTGAAAACATTTCGTTTAATTTAACATTTTAATGCTAGGAATGGGCCAGGGTTTAGGTGTGGTGGTTTCACATATTTTTGGAACCTGTTTATCCGTCTTTTATTAAGACTTTAAGAAGGCAGCTCAAAATACCTCAGTGACTCCAGTGATGCTGTAATTTCTGCTTCTTTGTTTTCTGCATGTGATTAAGGTAAATTTGTGTCTCCATCTCAAGCTGCTTCCTGGAGAGACACTCAGAGGCCAGCATCACAAGGTTTTGTTTGGTTTCGATTGCTTTCAGATCAATGGATGAGCTGGTGAGCAAAGACATGAAAACTTGTTTTGCACCTGGCATTGTCTTAAACCTACCCTAACTTACTTCCAGCTAAATTTCTTGCTTTGTCCTCTTTTAATAAAGACAGCAAGTGAGTAATTGCTAATAAAGTGTATCCTGTCCTCGCAATGTTTGCTGTCCTTTCACAGACTGACATCCTTCAGCAGTGGAAAATTAGGAGTGGAAGCATCAACCCCAGCCAAGAAACTCTCAGCTCACATCTCATTGCAAGGACAGGGCTTTCCCAAGTGTCTCTGGCCACTTTTGCCCTGAAGCACTTTAGCATTGAGATACTTGGGGTTTTTACCCTCCTCTTCTGCTTCTTCCAAATCAAAAGGTTTAGTGACCTCAGCCCAGCTTTATTTGCCATATCAGCATCCACAGAACTGTGTGATTGAAGGGATGGTGCTGCCACACCACATCTGTGACCAGCTGCTGGAAATATGGACCAGTATGTTCAGGCTTGCTCCTGAAGCATCAGGGGTGACTTCATGTGCTGCATGACACAGGGAAAGGTTTAAAATAATTCTGTGCATGTGAAGAATTCCAGTCTGGAGAAGTCTCCCTCTACTAAGAAAGGTTTTTTTCTGCAAATATTAACATAAAACACGATTATCTAGGCATTCTCCAACCACAGAGGCTCCTGCCCACATCAGAGGCCTGGTCCTGTTTGTCCTGGTCCCAGACACCAACCACCACACAGGAATTTAGGAGTTTCAGCTGTCCTGTGCCTCACTGTTTTACAGGAAGTTACCCCAGACCTTGGATGTGGTCCTTCCTGCCATGCACACCACAGACTGCTTTCCATAACATTGGAAATGGCCTCCACAGATGTTTTTCAATAAAATACTGAACATGGGCTATCACCACATCACAGAAACTTTTCCTGCTGTCTGAGGATGGGTATGCACAAAGATGAGTTTCTCAGAAGCCAAGTTTATGTACTGTCTTGCTATGAATTTGGACCTTTGATTCCCTCATTCCTTTGATTCCTTGCCTCCCTAAAGGTTTGCCAGTGCAGCCTTCTTCTTTTTCTTTTTTAACTCCCTTTTTTGAGCAGTTTACATCCCTTATGCTAAATGGAGAAGGCAGCTTGCAGAACCCCTATCTGCAGGTTTGTGCCTCTGAGCTGGTGGGATACTACAGGATCCAATGGAGATTATTCTGAGCAAGACCTGTCATTTACAACTGCTGAATGAAGCAGAATGCATTTCCAATTCCCTCCACAAAACACAGTGTTTTGCTCCCTACAACATGCATCACCATAATGAGAATTAGTGCAGATGGTCTAAACACATTTGAACTGCATCTTTATTTTTCATTTTGCCCTGCCTGGGACATGGCAGACAAGCAGAAGGATTTTCTCTTCTGCACCACTCCTTGGACCAACTGCAAATGTTCTGTGTATCTTTGTGTCTCTCCCTCACTTTGCTCCAAAAAGTGACAACTGAGTGAATACCCTGGGAGATCATCTCTGGCACGAACAGGACATTTTTCAGCTCACCAGCACAGCACAGAGTGTATTCTGCAAGGGCTGTTGATTTTCTGTTCATTATTTCCTGCCCTCTGTTGGTTTTCTTTCCTCCCACCTGCTCGTCTCTTCCTGGTCCCTGCAGCAAGAGAGAATTTAAACTTTCTCAGGTGGAGCTGCAAGCTTGGAGAAGGGAACACTACCACCTTCAGAGGGCTGGTGGAAGAGCAGCTGGAAGTGAACATGGGCTGTCTCCAAGCTTGGCTGCAAGAGCTGTGATTGAAACATTTATATTTTCTCCTCATTATTCTGCTCCTGGGGGGCTTTATCTGCTCCCCACACCAGCTGCACCACATCTCTCCTGATCTCTATGTTCAAATGCACTACCAGGTACTATCTAGGGATTTTTTTTTAAATATCCTGTTGGCTAGTTGTTTTTTTTTTTTTTTTAATTTTAATTTGCTGACCTCCAAATGCACAAATTCAATTTGAGGAGCCTGGGCTTTCCACAGATTATTAGAACCAGCCATGAAAAAAATGTAAGATAAAGTAGTGCAGGAGCAGTCTTATGAAAATCAGATTCCTCTTTGCAGAACTCGGTTTTCAAGGTGAAATTTCATGTTCAATCCAGCCACTTGTTTGCTCCTGCCTGCACAGCACTGCCTTTGCACCAGGAGGTGCTGGTCCATCACATTTCCTCTGAGCAGAGTGCTGTTCTAGATGGTTTTTATTAGAGCTAAGGCTGTAAAGAGAGAGGAGTGCAGACCACGTTACACCCCTTCAGATGCTGACAGTCCTGGCTTGTTCAGCACCCCCTAACCCAGCCCGTGTCCATCTGGGGTTATCCCACTCTGGATCACAGAAGCTTCTCACAGGCTTTCAACCTATGGGAACCCAGGATATTCCTCTGGCTGCCCTGGAGGACTCCAGACCCTGGCAGGGGCTCAGAGACCTTGGCACGGAGTCAAAGACAGCTGTGCCTTTGATTTTAACCCATGGAAACAATTACCAACCTTGTGTGAGGAATTACAAGCCACAAGAGTTTGAGTAGAATGATAGTGAATTTGTCACAGGGTGAAAAAGTAGAATTTTGGGGTTTTTAGAATGGGGGTTCAGGAGGCAAGATGGAGGAATCTGGGTGTGTCCTGTCTTTCTCCTTCTTCTTGTCGTCCATCTTCTGCTGTGATGGTGGCACTTCTGGACTGATTTAGGGTAGAAACTCACTGTCCAACATGGGTGATAGGTATTGGAAAATTATTGTAAATAATGTACATGTACTTTTTAGTATAAAAAGATAACTTTTTACATCTTTCCTGAGAGCAGTCACTGTGCCATAACCCGACATGCTGGACCAGTCTCAGCAGGTCTGAAAAAAAATACAATAGATAAGAGAAAATAAACAACCTTGAGAATGGGAGCTGAGGAATCCTGACTTCTTCTTCAGTCTTGTGGCTGGGAAAAAGACTCTTTAATACCTCAGGAGCCATTCCAGCAACAACAAACCCGAGATCAACCCTGCTCATCACTCCCAATGTCAAACAAAGATGATGTTCTGAGACCTTGCAGCACTTTTAGCCAAAGGCAAAACCATGGTGGGGTTATGGTTCTGGCACAGAATGGGAGCTCCTTGCCCCGGCACAGGGGCTGCCCCACAGCTCAGGGATGCCTGCACAGCCTGATGGAGAGGTAGTACCAAAATCTCCTTGTGCACTGAGGTTTTCTGAGAAGCCTCAGCCACTGCCTGTCACAATTACACAAGAGGATTAATGAGGAGAAAGCGTCCAGATTTGGTTTTCTCCTGCTGGCTCAGCTAAAACACAGACTCAGTGGCAAGAGGGCTGCTAAGTCTGCTCTGGAGACAACCAGGGTCATGAGTGGGTCACCTCATCCCCTGTTTGGGAACTCCTCCATGGCTTAGAGGCAAAACCACCAGAAAGTGATAACCTGTGGAAGAGGTTCCAAGAGCTGCAAAAAGGCAAGAACAGCATGGTCAGCCCACAGCTGGCCCCAGAGCACAACCCTGCTGGAAATGTGGCTGTTCCAGGGCACCCCGTGCTATTTCAACAACACCTGCCAGCCAAGAAGGGATGAGCTTTGTTATGTAGGAACTGTCCAGAGATCCAACAGCACCTCTAGAAAAGAGCTAATGCATGATATGCCCTGGAGCAAACTGCCTTGTGCCTGCTGCAGCAGGGATTTTGTAGGAAAACCACAGCAGGGCTGTAAATCAAGGAAAATCAGTGCCAGCCTGGCTGCAGTGGAGCAATCCCAGTGTGATGTCAGTGCCCCAGAGCCCCATTCCAGGAGGGGTGGCCTGTTTTGGGTGCTGCTGTGTGTGATTTGGACATGCCTGATCCGGGCAGGCTGGCCAGAACTATGGTGAGATCTGCAAATGCATTTGGCAAAAAGTGTGCCAGGAGGAGCTGCTGAGCCTAAACGCCCTGGAAGTTTCACCTCTTCTTGGAAATCCTTGTCTGGGGTGTGAAGCAGCCTCCTGAGTCAGAGAGCAGTGGGTGGCAAAGGTCAGCAAACCTTACATTTGCTTCTTAAGAGGTGCTTCTGGAAGATCAAGCAAACAAAATTCCTGAATCCAGAGCCATTTGAATCAGCAGCTTTTATGTGTCACTGCAAGGAATAAATCACCATCAACCTAGAGGAAATTTTAGGTGCAGAAAGATGGCCTCAGCCCCTCAGCTCCTGGACAAGAGAGCCTGATATTTCTCATTACAGGCATGATTAACTGATGACCAGACAGCCAGGAGAGAGACATCTAAGAATGCGTTGCCTCCCAGCTTCTGACCCCTGCTGTTCTTAGAAAGGCAAAAAGCAGCTGTGCAGCAGTGACTCAGCCTGGCCATTGCTCCCTTTAAGGGTCAGCTGGTTGTTGTTATCACTTTGCTTCAAATGCTGAGGAGGTTTGCACTTTCCAAGAATGAAGAATGTCATTACAGCTTCCTGTTGCCAACAGGAGCCTCTGCTTTTGTGCAATTCTCTTTGTTGATACCAGCCAGGCAGACCCCAAGCACAAATCTCTTCATTTAAACAACCAAAATGCTTTATAGTCCTCCCTTGGAAATATGCAAGCCACTCCAGAGCTGAAACTTTTCTCTCCAGACTGCAGCCAAATCAAAACTAAAAGTTGTCAGTGTGGAAGCCCTGCTTGGAAAATTTGCATTTGGATGTCCAGGAGGTTTTGTCTCACTTTATGTAGGTTTTTTAAGCCAGCTGGTTCTAGATTTCACACTTAAGGTTCTACATCCAGGAATTTGGTTCAACCAAGGTCCACCTTCAGTTGTGAAAGTGAATCTCCTTTTCACTTGTGTTTGAGCATGTTTCAGCATGTTGTTTGGCATATGGGGAAGGCACAACAAAACAAAGCAGACCCACTCTTTCATCAGAGGTACCTGAAACAAGGATCTGTGAACAAAAAACCAAAACAAAAAAGCTGAGTGTTTCACAGCAAAATGTGGCACCTTGGGCTGCTGGTTCTGCCCTCATGGAAGGGCTGGCAGGTGGGTGTTAGACCAGTGTCACAGACATCTTTTATGAAAAATCCTTTCCTTAGGATTTTTCCTCCTGAGAAGATGAGAGGCCTCAGGAACAAAATGTAAACATTNCCCTCATCCAAAAACCCCTGTGAACACGGTCACAGACCAGCACAAGCAACAGAGCTGGTGTGCTCTGAGGCTCAGCAATGCACAGTGTGTGACTACAGATAAAAACACAAATAAAAATCTACCAGTGAGCAAAGAGCCCTGATGGCCTGCTGTTCTTTGTCACTGCCCTGCTGTTATTCATATGCTGAATTTATGAATTTATTCTATCATGAAATTAATCAAAATTATGTTCACTGCTTTTAGTCTTCACAGTGGTGGCACACCACACTTTGCTTCTGATCTGTCTTCTAAAACGAGTGTGGAAGGGGAGAAGGACCCATTTCTTGTTTGTTGTTTCTTTTTTTAAAACAGCCATTTATATTTATTTAGGATCAACTCTTGATTTTCCAAGGCTGGGAGCACCCACTCCTCCAACCTGTGGGCTGTATGGGAGCTCAGAGCAAGTTCTGCACCAGGGTCATCCCCTCCATCCTCCTGGATGTCAGGACCATGCTGCCACCAGCTCTGAGGAAGGATGCTCAGACAGCAGGGCTGATTTAATAATTTAATAACTTCCTGCTCCTCTCCTGGCCCAGCAGAGATTCAGCACAGGGCCTGCATCTTGTTTTTCTTCAAACTCACCTCTCCCAGGGCATTTGGAGAGCAGCTGTGGCCTAAAGCAGAGCTCCTGTAAAGGCATCAGCTCTTGCCATGGCCAGAATTTACACAGAGGTGGTGCCTAAATCTTCTCTGGAGTGAGGATGTGCTCATGACACCTCAGTACAGCAGAACAAAATGGTCCAAGCTGGTTTTCCCAAGCCTCAGCCCACAGGGAGATGTTTGAATTCCTTTTGTGTGCAAACCTCTGGAAGACAAAATTCCACACAGGAGCTCCCTACAGAAATTGGACCCATCCAATGATTGGAAAGGGTGGGAAGTCTTCAAGAGGTTGAAAGTCTTCAACCACCAAAATACTCAGTAGGGATGAGGAAAACCACAGGGGAAAAAAATAGGAAACCACAAAGAGACAGCAGGGCATGGGCCAACAAAAAGCAACAGCCAGACAAGCCTCAGCTTTCTTAGGAAGAGTTCAGGTTGGGTTTTTTGCAGTGGAAAAATGACACAAAGATGGAGAGACACTCTCATGGACAGCTCTTTCCTAGAAGGCCAGACAGAAACCAGGCTCATTCTCCACGTGTCCAACACAATGGAGCCACAGCAGCTCCATCCAGCAGAATTCCACATGATGTGGCAGGCAGAGCCACAGAAATCTGAGGAAAGCCAAACCAGGTATTCCACACTGCACAATTGCCATTTAAAGGGAAGGCAACAAAACCTTCTCGCTGCTGGTATTGCAATCCACAGCATTTTATGTTACATTTTTGGGAATATGGAGAAAAAGGGACGAAGGTGTCACTTAGGGGTGGCATCCTCACTTGACACTCAAGGATGTCACTGAAAATCACAGAATTCCTTTGTATTGAGACAAAACCACTGAGTCCAGTTCTACAGCCAGGATGCCAAGACAGAGAAAAGTACTAATTAATTGCATAGTAAGGCAGTGATTGGGGAAAAAACCAACCCAGCAGACAAGGATAAATCAGCCCAAAAGCGCATGTCATTCCCCATGTGCTTTCTTCCTCTGTGACCAGCACCATCTGCTTCAAAACAAAAAGGCATATGCTGCTATATCAAGACTTCTCTGAAGCCCAAATTTGCTCATTTAGAGTCTTTGGGTATCTGCAGTGGAGCACAATGCAGAAAGAATCCATTTTAAAGAGAAAGGTGTGCTGCAGTGTCTCACACCTAGCAGAGCAGGGCTCAGGAGGAGCTAACAGGAGCTGAAAGCTGGAAGTGGACGCTCAAACGGGGATTGAGGGCTGCCTTTTAAAGGGATGGGCAGTGACCCTGTCACCAACAGCAGAGGGAAGCACAGAGTCACCGTTCCCGGGAAGAACCAGAGCGCATTTCAAAGCTGGTTATTGATTCCAGCACAGCAGTAGCTGCAAAACAGCTGGTTATGAAGGGCAGAGCCAGAAGAACTGCTGGTCCTCGGCTCCAAATTCGGTGGAAGGGTGATCTGTATTGTGAAATCAAAGCTGTGTTTCATGTCAGGTACATACAGGCAACGTGTGTATTTGTGATTGTGATATGTGTGGAAACAGACCATGGGACTGCTATAAAGACACATTCTAATAATAATTGCGGAAAGTAAAGCATGGAAGAAGGCCTTTGAACCCATCCTTTGTTTGCAATTAACCTTTACAAGTCTTTAGTTGATTTGGGAGTATTTGAAGCATTAAGGATGTTGCTTTTTGACAGGAACTTTCTGCTTGTAGCTAAGCCTGAAAGAGTTTTGCAATAATAACCTTTTGAAGTATAATTTTAGAGTATTTCNTGTGACATAAAAATTGGGAATAGAAACTGCTGAGAAAGCTGATGAGTACCCCTATAAATACCTGTGAGCCTCAACTATCGGCGTGCAGCTGGAGGGAAAACTTCCCCCACTGTACCCAGCACTGTATTGCTTATACTGTACCATATTAATTAATAAATCGATTGCTGCTGGAATATTGGCCTAGTCAAGCTTCTCATTTTAACAGTATTCACAGCACATCCTCTCTCTTGCCTTATTTTTTAAGTTTATCTTCCAGCTGTGTCAGAACCCTGGACATTCCTCTGGCTGCCCTGGAGAACTCCAGACCCTGGCAGGGGGCTCAGAGACCTTGGCACGGAGTCAAAGACAGCTGTGCCTTTGATTTTAACCCATGGAAACAATTACCAACTTTGTATGAGGAGTTACAAGCCACAAGAGTTTGAGTAGAATGATAATGAATTTACCACAGGGTGAAAAAGTAGAATTGTGGGGTTTTTAGAATGGGGTCTCAAGAGGCAAGTGGGGGAATCTGGTTAGGTTCTATATTTCTTCTTCTTGGCCTCTATCTTCTGCTGTGATGGTGGCACTTCTGGACTGGTTTAGAATAGAGACAGACTGTGTAACATAGGTGATAGGTATTGGAAAATTATTGTAAAAAATGTACAAATAGTTTTTAATATAAAAAGCTAACACTGTCCTGAGGGCGGTCAGTGTGCCTCTGTCTGATCTGCTGGACAGACCTCCACAGGTCTGAAAAAGAATGTAATAGATAAGAGAAAATAAACAACCTTGAGAACCAGAGCTGAGGAATCCTGACTTCTTCTTCAGTCTCGTGGCTGGGAAAAAGAGACTTTCTAACACTTCAGGGTCATCTTGACACCAGAGACCTTGTCACAGCTGGACCTACACCATGTGTGATGTGTTTTTTGTTGCAGATGTACTCCAGGAGAGGGAGGCTGGCTTGCCTTTGGAGTGTCACACGGCCCTGGCTGGAGCTGGGCCCTGTCCCTTCAAGGAAGGCTCAGGAGGAGCTCTGCCCTCAGGATTGCTGCATTCCCTCCCCACCAGGATCCTCATCACAGACTTTTTGAGTTTCATTTCCCTTTTGTGCCACAAGTGCTGAAAGGTATGGGGAGTCTCCATGGCAGCCCAAGGTGATTCCCAGAGCCTCAGAGCTGCCTGTGGCAGCTGAGGCTGGCACACAGGGGAAAGCTGGAAGGACAACACCATCAGAATGCCGATGGTGCTGTCACCTCACTCGAGAAGCAGGCAGTGAGAATTGTTCTCTAGTTCTGTGCCTCACCACTGCCTCTGATGGCATGGATGAGCAGAGAGTGGAAAAGGCCTCTGAGATCAT
>WBNQ01012897.1:0-10612 GCA_013401375.1 Spizella passerina
TGCTTGAAAATTCTCTCACATGAACACTTGAAGAGTCTGAATGCAATTTCTTTATAGCACTTTCTATGTTCAAGTGCTACATGAAATATTAACTTGCTGAATGATTTAACACAGAGTAATCTTACTTGGGTAAAGGAGGACCAAATAAAAAGAAAAAATGTAAAATATTACAAATACAAAATACAAAGTAGAAAATGAATGTAAATGTTAAGATACAAAATGTAAAATGTCACTGAGAATGTTCCATACCAACTTACACTGTAAGCATTCACAGGCAAGAATTGGTTTTGCATCAATTTAGGTGAACTTGCAATATTTCTATGTTGTCTGCTTTCTAATCTTTCTTTCAAACAAAGTGTACTTTTTAAAAGGATTTGACTTTTTCAGTGACAGCCCAGAAGAGCACACTACTTCTTCCAAAAAAGCAGTTTATTTTGTTAATATTACTCCTGCAACTTTAGTTCTCTTAAGAGAACTTAAAAATCCCAAACCAAATACCCTTAGTTTTATATGCCAAAGAAAAAGCCCACAACTCAAACATCAAACAACTGTCAATATTACTCAGTAAGATGAATCAGGAATCTCTTTTGTATTGTGCTCTCTTTAACACAGAACATATCTTTCTCTCTCATCCTTCAAAGATCTTTATCCCATGCACTGCCTAACAGCAATTTTTACATTTGGTCTTACAATACTCTTAAATTAAAAAAAATGTATTTCAGAAGTGCTCCTTTCCAAGAAGGGAATGTGCAGACACTTACAAAGCTCAAATATAAGTATTCCTTTAAGGACCGTCTTCCCTGGTTTCCCTAGCACAATCAGAAATATACTTTGTGAATATTCATTTTGACTGCAAGAATTCTATTTTTTCTATTCTTCTGATACCTAACCAGTCACACACTGGTCTTTAATAGCCTACCAAGGCATGCCAGCACAACAACAGCTGCTTTCTGTTGTCCAGGAAAAGTTTCATTACAGAGCTTATTAAAACAAAAGTTAAATTGAGGCTCTACATTTGGATGAGCTGATTCTGAAGCACTTCTACAAGCAGTTCAACAGTTAACAGGTGAAATTCCTGGCAGACACCTTCTAAATGTCTGCTTGTAGGAGAGAAATGGAGTACAGCATGATACTCAGCAGACTCAGAAAACCCCTTAAGTCCTTCATGAAGTGTTCAGTATGACCAAACCTGGAATTGGGGCAAAAGTCTAATAAACACCTTGTGTTGCATTCAGTCCACCTCAACCAACAGAGCCAGAAAGTCAGCATTCACACAGAAATTGTTTTGCTGCACAAATGCAAAAGGATTATGCCAGTATTTATCAGCATAACACACATAGGCTGCAGGGCATTTACAAGTAAAGCAATACAATGTAAAAACAAAAATCAGTTTTGTAGCACAACTCCAGTGATACTAGTGCATGTGGCACTCAGAATAAACATTCAGAAAGGGGATGTTTCTACTTTAAAGAATACAGACTTGCAGCCAGATTCTGGAACAAACTTTCATTTATTAAAATGATGTGTACAAGGCCAGTGCAACTATCCTAACTATGCAGTTGCTTAATCAGCAATGTAGAACTGGTGCTATGCAGACTCCTTTCACCTCCCTAACATACATGACAAAAGATAAAACATGAAGTATATGGACCTAAGACACAAGGCAAGCATTGCAGAACTAAATACATTTCTGTCCTCCCTATGTTATCAAAGCACATTTTTCTGCTATGTAGTTTTAATCAGATAGCCTCTTTCCCTATTTTTGCTATACTCGTATTTCAAACTGAAGCACACTATTGAAACTAAAACCTTAATTTACCTGTCATATCTTTTCCTTACCATTTACTTTGTATCTCCTATCTGGAACAACATATGAATTCAATTCTAATTCTAACCCCTTGTGCCAAGTCTTTTTCTTTTTTTTTTAAGCTGATCATATTTCACCAACACAACGACATTTAAATATAAGATCCACAAGAAGAGCACACAAACATCCTTACAAAAAACTGAATAGATTTCTCATTACATTTAACTTCATAAGAAGTATCAGGGCAAGAGTTTCATGATAAACATCTAAACTTCTACCAATAAAATGAAGTAGCTACTTTCATTTTTCCTTCCAAAGAAATTCAGTCAATTTCTATAAACTCACATATGGAAGTTACTTTACTCTGTGGTTCTGAAGCATCTTAAAATACAAACCAGGAGAACACAGTGCAGTGATACATCAAAACCTGCTTCTCCCATACCACAAAGCACAGTCTTACCGTTTTAATTTCCGCAGTCTCTGTGTTTATGCTTCCTGAACTGCATTTTGACATCATGATATCAGCTTGTAGAGTAATCACATAATTTGTAAGCCTAGACTATTAAAAAAAAAAACAAACAAGAACAAAAACCTATGAACTATAAAAATTATTTGAAAAGAGAACTACAATAGCAAGGTTAATTGTGGTTAATTCAGTTGCTTAAAAACATTTATGTGTATTGAGCCTACAACACAACTTGCTGACAGAAACAAACCACTTAGGCTCACTCTGAACATGAATTATTTTAATTTACTATCAGAACTTAAAATTTAAAAGATAATTTAGTTTAAATGTGCACATACTTCCCCAGTCCTATTTCCAGGTTACTTTCATTAATTACTAGCTCACGTGGGGAATACATCAGTAGAGTGATACAATTTTGCTATGTTTTTATAATTGTACTGCTTTTCGCATCCACATATATTTTCACTTTAAGACATTAAAAAAAAAATCAGAGTTCAAGCTTCTTTAAGCTATTTCAATTTAAAACTGCAAGAAATACAGTCAACTCATGAAAAAGCAGCAACCATTTCTCTTGACATACACCAGTCTTTTTAGTCAAAGAAAAAATACTGTGCACTTAGGATGGTGATTTAGAAGTAAAGAAGTGATTTAGAACCATAGAAGTAAAATTCAGAATGATACATACTGGCTAATATATCTAGAAATTCATGACAGTGAATTTCTAAATATATTAGCCAAACACAAATAGTATATATTTATACTGAACATAATATATATATATATGCACACATATGTAAAACTAGAATTTAAAGCAAAAATACCATATTTCAGCAGATCTAGAGCGTTCTTAAAGCTAAAAATTTAAAGAAATTGCACAATACATACACCTGAAAGTGTGAGTTTTGCCAGACCTAAAAAGAGATTGTGAAGCCCAATTTTTTAAAATCAATACTGAAAACTTAAACACAAAATGGATCTTGATGAAAATTTCTCCTCCAATCAATTCCATAAAGTTAACAAAGAGGACACTCCCAAGATTAGTTCAGTATGTTCATTTTTACCTCAAACGCTGATGCTGAGCTTTTCCAGAGTCTCCAATCCTGTAATTTTGTTTCACCCTAGGTAACCTAAAAGGTAACATAAAGAGAGAGCATTTTACCATGAACTGCCATTAAAATCAACTGTGCCATGTGGTAGTCTGCTTTCTTGCATTTTAATATTTAGCTCTGCAGCAAGAGCACATGGTCCTTCAAAATCTAATTATCATATGCCCCTTTTTGGCCAGGGATACAGTCAGTGTCTGAAAGATCAGCTTTAGTGCTCAGGAGATATTTGCATGTTCTGTTTTATCTGCTGAAGTAATCGCTAACTAAGGCAAATTAGATTCACACTTTTCTCCCCTGTGCTCCATGCATGTTTCACCTAACACAGTAGGGAAATCCAGAAGAAAATTATTATTCAACACATTTAAGAGAGACATCTGAAAGAACATATGTTTTTCCAGAAAACAAATTAAACAGTTATTTTATTTTACAAGAATATAAAAGGAATGCAGCACAGAAAATCTGATGGATACTGCATTCATGTACAAAATAGACTGACAAAAAATGAATTCCCTGGGCTACATTTAAAATTTGTGCTTGCAGCATACACAAATATATCTTTTATTTTCAGAAAAAAATACAGCAAATTGCTTCTAAGATGCAGTAAGTAGAACTCAGATTTATTATAGCATGTTCCTGTTATGTCTAGGTTATTCATTTATTCACTGCCTCTAAACATGAACCAGAACACATATATTCCACTGAACCAGAAAATAACCTAACAACAGAAAACTACCACATTCATGGTAAAAATATAGAAACATACTCCACTCTCTATACATTTGCAAGAAAAGCTGAAGGGAACAATGCAGCATTTGGGCACCCCAACAAAAAGCAAACACGAACAGAAAGAAAGGTTCAACCCTTGTCAGTAAAGCTACTGCCGCATGTACGGCTTAACAGAACAAATTTACTTTACTGCCAAATCGCAGATGGCAAACACAAAGCACAGAGACCAGAAGGTAAGATCTGAGAACCAGAAAAGAATATAAATCTAATTCTCCATCAGCACAACCGCTTCCTTCGGCACACGAAAGCCAAAGACCTGGGCTTGAACCAATCGATCGGCGGGCAGGAGTTCCAGCCGGCGTTTGAGTGCCAACCTAAAACCAGACAGGCCGCATTCCTGAGATGCAGTCAAGGTCTAGCACAAAACAACCGCGTCTATCACATTAACATCTCAATGGCGCTGCTGCACCCACCCAGACAAAGCCGGGCGCGATCCTTCCCCGGCGGCCGCGGGCACCTGCCCAGGGACAGCGGCACCGCCGGGGCTGCCGGCGCTCAGCATCCCCCGTGCTGCAGCCACAGCCCGCAAAGTACTACATACCGCACAAAAAATTATATATTATATATAATTGATATATAATATTGTATATAATTTTACTAGATGTAATTATATATTAGTTGTACTATATAATTAATATATTATATATTATATGTATACATATAATATATATATTATATATATAATATATTATATATATGTATTATTTATATATAATTAATATATGCTTTATTTTATAATTTCATATAACAAATTATATATACACACATATATACACACACATAAATACATATATATACATACATATATACACATACATATATATGTGTGTTTAATTTTGCTCTATAGTTTCTGAGAACCTTGTTAAAAATGAGCAAAAACGGAAAAAGGAAAAATTAGCGACATTTCAGAAACCTAATTTTTAGCAATGTCAACATCTTCTGTGAAATAGCAAGGCTCCCCATTTTTTAAATGTCACCTTTTATTTCAAGAGCTCAATATTCACATATTTTATCAACAGGTAGAAGGAAAGATCAGATAAGCACAGGCACTCCTTCGAAACACATCACAAACACAATAAATACTCAAAGCATTAACATAAAAACAAAAATCAGTTCCTATAAAGACATCAAGAGAAGCATCCAAGAAGGGACACAGCAGGCACTTCTGCAAATCTCCAGCACTCTAGAAATCTGCAAGCAACCACAAGTTACTTCTGCAAATCTCAGCCAAGATCTTCAAGTATCTTGGCTACTTGCTACTGGAACACTACTAATGCAAAAACCAAGTATCCAAATATATCAGAGAACACAAAATATACCAACAGGTTTTATTTTTATTTCATGGGATTGTAATTCACTCCTTGAAAATAATCACATTCATACAATACCTAACTTGCTATTAAAAAAGGATAGTCAGGAAAAGGATAACTGAAGTTTACAGGGTAACACTTGCTGTCACACTATAAGCAACAGGCTGAATCTGAAAGACTATCCATGTTCTTGCTCTTCAACATCTTTGACAATTTGAAATTAAACAACTAGTACCTAGAGCAATCAAGTCATTATGGAGACTGTTAACAACTTGAAAATGAAGTTATTTTGTAGTAAGTTCTATACAACTGAACTCTTAAAATCACATGGTTCATTTAGTGAATAATTCTTAGGCAATACAACTGAATTCCAGCAGGAACGAAGTCCTGCATCATCTTTAGGGGGGTAAGGTAAAAACTTCATTTATTATTGGGAAGAAAAAGTACATCTGGGCTAGCATCTTGCCTCTACAATCACAGCTGGTTGCTGAGGGCAGGGGGGAAGGGGTGACTACAGAACAGGACTTATCCTTTTCTTCCCTTTGTTATTTCAGCAACTTAATATTTCAACTATTTTTCTTTGGTTTATTATGGTACAAACAATAAAGTTACATCAGAAACCATAGTACAAAATCCCTACTGCCTCAGATTAATTTGAAAGCAAAATATTCTTTGACATCCAAGGACCTAAGCCTTCATGGAAGTCAGGAAAAAAATTATACTCAGGACACATACCTCTCTAAATATAAAAAAATCTGAACTATACAAACACTCTGAGACACATGCATTGGTTTTAACAGCAATTAGAATTAAATTATGCCACATATTTGAGGGTTTTTTGCTGCATAGGAAAACTGCAGCTCGATGTGTAGATTCTAATTCATGGGTAACTATAATATCAGTGTCACTTGTGGGGATAACTGACCATATATGTGAATTTATTTATCATTTGGTCATTTACTTGGGTACCAAATTATTTACTTGTGACGATTTAGTTAATTTAAAGGTTATGTTCAAGCTTTTCAGGCACTTATGTCTTTCTACAGGAAGGCAATTAAGCAGACATTAGAGCAGGGATTTCTCTCTTCCCCAATTTGGGGGCAAGCTGTGAGGCAAGTACAGTTCCAAAGCATTAATTATTCTTGCTTTGGATAAGTAAAAGCAGCAGCTGCCCCCTGAATATAACCCCATGTGGAGATTTCAATCCCATTATTTGCATAAACATAAACCCTTTCTCTGCATGGGGCTGAAAGTCAAGCTCCTCAAAACAGGGGCATTCAACAGTTCACTGTTACCACTGTGCCACAACAGCCAAAATTACCAAGTTCCCCACATTACAAAAGGCTTTCCCTGAAGTCCTTAATTGTATGATGCAAGGCCAGCAGAAATTTAGATTGTAAATCAAGCTCTAAAACTTCTACCAATTCGAAAATGAGCGATCACATCTACTGCAGTCAGCCCTGTCAGTTTATGTACCACCCAAGAACCAGTGTTCAAATTCTAGCCCTAGTTTCAATAAAAACACCAACAAAACAAAAAAAGTATTTATCATCAATGGTGAATCAAAACAACTCTTCCTAGTGCAACCTTAAAATGTGTATTAAATATTGGGTAGCACATTATTTACTCCACACTTTATGCTCTGTTGTTTTCAATTTCATCCTAAAAAAGAACAACTTCTCACCAGTGACACTACTGGACTTCACGTGGCCTTTTCCTGAAGTGAACTTATAGGCACACTACTGAAATTTTCTTTAATATGAAGCTGGGATGAAGTCAGTGTTAAATTAATAAAAATATGTAGTACAAAGAAACCTTTTTCTTTCCAAATTTAGAAGACATTCAAAGCTCCTCAGCTGTTGAGAATTCATCAGAGTGAAAAAAAACCCACAACAACCAAAAAACATACTTGATTATTTTATGGAAGGGAAATATGTGAATTAACTTTCAAGACATTTCCATAGGCCCACTAGGGTGTTATTTTTGTTTTGTTTGCTTCTTGTTGGGTTTGTCTTTGTTTTTCTTTTGGAATATGTAAGAATATGTCAAGGTGAGGATGCTAACCAGGTTGAGTCAACACCCCTGGAGGGGTTCAATGAAATGTGTAGATGTGGCATTTAGGGACATGGTTTTGGGTGGATTGGACAGTCTTACATTGACAGCTGAATTTTAGGGGTCTTTTCCCTAAATCATATGGAATTCTACAATCCTATGAAAATGCTCTGTGGCAAACCAAGAGTGTTGCAAGGGCTCTCACACAAGACACAAGCAGAATAAATGTGCATCATGTAAAATGATGTGACTCAATTCCAAAGTGGAGAAGCTATAGTTATTGCCCTCTATGTAAATACATACACTTAGACAAGAACATGAGCATTCCTTCACATTCTTTACAGTTAAACTAATATAAGACTTCAGTAGATCTTATCAATTAACAGCTTTTATCTTTTAATGCAATCTTTATTTTTCAATATTGTCCAATAAAACAAACATTTGCACACTGGCTGGGGTTCAAAAGTGGTAAGAAGCCATAAATATTACATTTTACCAGTACAACGCTTCAAGCCTCATGTAGCAATTTCATACACAGGTTACGTGGAGCACTGCTGACCTTCCAAAACAACTGACACGATACTGAAACTGAATCAAAAATATTCAGCAATTTACTTGGCAAAAAGGTAGTGACAGAAGAGCTGAGGCCCTTATTTAAGGCAAAGTGGTAAAAAATACCTACAAGATAAGACATGCTTGTTCTGTGTACTGTCAGTCCTGAGCTATTGGTAGGAAAAACTGGAATGATTTGTACAGACTTGAGGACTTCCTCTTGTGCTAAGTAACTCCAAAGGTTTTTAGCTTCAATTAAAGCTTCTTTTTTAATAGATGCCTTAAATCAAATTCTTAGGTTTAGGAGTAAACATGGAATCCTAACTGAATTTGGAAAAATAAAAATGTTTAAGATCTACAAAATGCAATACGAACAGCTTCATTTCCCCGATATGTGTGGTCAGAGGTGTCTAAATATTGACTGAGAAGCTTTATATTTTCTTTCCTTCTTTGAGAGCTTTTCATGCTGTGATCAACCATGAAAGCTGGAACAAGGTCAAACATACTTCACTGCTAACAGAGGAGGTGGTTTAACCAGTTCATAAAGGTCCCTGAGCTCCAATCCTGCTGCAACTAAGCGCCACTAAACCTTGCAGAGATCCAAATCAGAAAACAGACCCATCCCTGATTCATCCATCAATCTTGCAGAGTAGCAGAACAAATTCAAGATGAAAAAGAATAAATTGAGAAAATAGGTGTCCTTGAGAGAGTTCTCTGAATGTGTATTGATAGGTATCCTTCCCTTAGGCCAAATGCAGATTACAGTTCAGAGCAGTATTACTCCAATTTTCTACATTAGGTCTGCTAATACAATATAGTGATGGATACTCTTGATTATGCGGGTTTAAAAAAATATATGTAAGTTGTTCCTGCTCATTGAATGCTAACAAAAGCTCTAAAACCTCAAATATGCTGCTTTGCTACAGCAATCATTAAAAAAAAATTGGGAGGCATGAAGGTGGAGGTAACTTTTTACCTTTAATTTTCCAGAATGGAGTGAGAGCTATTCCTGCATATATACAAAAGCATTCCCAGATATGCAAATGACAGGATTGTTCCAGACATTAAAGCAGTTGTAAATACTGGATATAGTATTTACTGAATACTCATTTAAAATTATTATAGGGACAATTTAGAAGGAAAGAGAAACTAAATTATTGTTAATTCAATTTTTTATATTATTATCTAAAACTACTCAGGCCTGAGAAATAATGTTTTAAAGGAGTTAAATCCCTGTAAATAGTGCAACTGAAGGTTTCTGACACTATGCTGGGTTCTGGATGTAATATAACAAAGCTACTATAGTACTAAACCTGTCAATTAACTCTTTTGCTAAGCACAACTGAGAATTAAGATATTCCTAAACTCATTTCCATTCCAGTCCCTGTTTGTATTATTGATACAATATTACATTAAAAAAGACACACATATGTTCAGGACTCTAGACCACAACCATTAGTTGAAGAGAGTTCCTTTCTTCTGTAATATTAACAGACAGTCCTGTAATTCAGTCAGTTGTGAATTGCATTTTCAGAGCAGAACACAAACATACAAGTTTGAGTAGAGACTCCTATCAAAAACAACAGTGCAGATTTTGCTGTATTCAGGATTACTGGCTCCACAAATCCTGGTTATTAAAAACCAGAAAATACAAAGTGAAAGAAAGAATTCCTTCCTGTTGTTACCACATTAGCTGTAGTTTGCATTGATGTTGCCAAACCACCAATTATTATGCCTGGTGTCATCTAATTACCAGAAGTACAGTAGCTTGATTGCAGCAACATTAAGTAGCAACATCAAGCAAGTATGAGCAAAACCTCTGAGGTGTTTTCTTAATTCAATAGTTCTCCATTTTCAGAAAAAACATGCAGCCAGATTCTGTGAGGCTGACTAGCAGCTGCATTGGCAGAGCCTGGACTAACTCCCCTTTCTGCTGCTGCTGTGCTCAGCTCCTACTTTGGATATGTTAAGGCCTTCCAGAAGAACACAGTAACAGCCTGGCAGGTACATTCCTGGTGACTGACAAGGAATGACCTGAAAGGACAGAAGAATGAGATGAGCAGTAGAACACATCTCCTCCATTCTGAATGGGGGAAACAAAGCTCAAATTCACATACCAACTCACACAGTTATCACTCTATCACTCCTCCAGTCTGGGCAGCTCTGCACATGCATCCATTCTTTCACTGCACTAAGAGTACTTTCTTACCCACACTTACTCTCACAGTACCCTGCAGATGACCAATTCCAGCAGGTCAGACTATGTTTCTCCAGAGATCAATGAAGCCCAGACTCTCTGAAGACATCCATGAAGCAGCCCAGAAGCAAAGGGCAGTGGTAATGAACACACAGTCAGACTGGATGGATCAGAAGAAACACTGGGAGCATGCAAGCGACCAAGAACTTGAATTAGTTATGAGGGAATTAAAGCAAAGGTGCAAGATTCTAGAAGCAAACCAAAAAAGACATGAATGCAATCAAAGATTTGGAAAAGCAGAGATACTTCAGATTTAAAAAAAAAGAAAAAAACAAA
>WBNQ01012898.1:0-68277 GCA_013401375.1 Spizella passerina
GCAAATGCACAGGTCAGAAGAGATTAGGAAAGAATGAGTCTCTGAAATCCTAATCCTGATGCCTCATGCACTAGGCTGTAACTCATGTGTTTGTACAGGAAAATACATCATTTAGTGTTTACTTCCAGCTTAAATTTTCAATGCCTTATCTTACACAAGTACATAGGCCAGCCTTAGATTCTTGAATTCTTTTAAAGAAGATAAATCTTGGCAATCAAAACAATACAGCAAAGCACACAAAGAAATATTTGTGTCTGAAGTGGTAGCTGCCTTTTTAGCAGCCCTAGAGAATAGGAGAGACAGCAAGGCTCAAGGTGCTGAAGATGATGCTCCTGAGTGCATTTACCTCTGAACAATTTATTACTGCCTGCTCATGCAAAGTAAAATATCTTTGCTGACTTTTGGTGAAAATATAAGACTTCAGGAATAATATATTTGGTAACTTCTGACTTGTAGCCCCCTACCATCATCTCTACTTGTTTACTTACTGTTTAATATTTGACAAGTCACAAATCTTTTTTTCCCTTGTTAGGAAATAGAAACTGAAACATCTCCCACTTCACAACTTTCTCATAATGACTGTTATTTATTTTTTAATTATCATAAAAACTCAGGATGGGCATGGAACTCCTAAATATTTAAAAGAAAACCACAATATAGAAAGCCTTTAGGAACTATGATGAGATCAAAAAGCAAAAAGACTGTGCGGAACACAGACAAAATGAAATAACCCAAAATTACATAAGCCAGCAGCTATTTCACAGCCTCTTCTGTTTTAAATTGCTCCAACCCCCACTTTGCACCCCAAACAGCAGCAGGACTGTTTCCAGCTGTGGCCTCAGCCAGGTGGAGGAGAGCTGGGAGAGGGTGGCTGACAGCCTCAGTTTTCTACCTTTCCCACTGGAAGCACCTCCTGAAAACAGACAGAGGAGATGTGACAGTGCAAATCCTTTCCTGGATCACCAGGCAAGCTCAGCAGAGAGCACTCCTTCCCTGGGACTCAGGCAGGCCATATGCCTGCACTGCCAAAGATGAGGACCAGAACTAGTGAGGTGCACAAACTAACTCAAAATGACTACAGGGTGCTACATCCATGCATTAATAGCAAGCAAGATGAAAATGTGTCTGGGAAGATGGGAGAGATGAAAGCAAAAGTACACTTTCCCCCAAATGTATTAGCTGTACATTGCAGTGGCATGCTAGCTGGGCTGTAATATGTCCTGCTGATGGGTCTGCTCCACACAAAGCTCCTGCATGGAAAAAGACCTTCACCTTGCAGTGCTTATCCTCACCCTGGGTCTCAGCCTTTGTCTCCTTGTCCCTGAGCTGCTGGGAAAAAAGGAGTTTAAAGGGTCACCAAATACCATTGCTGCAGCTCAATCCCAGCTGGCAATTAAACCACTTACTCCCCTCCCATGCCCCAGTGGGGTGAGGAAGAGAGTCAGGAAAAGATCAAATCCATGATTGCTCGCTACAAACTGCCTGAAGCCCCCTGAGCAGCAATCCATGCTCCTGGCCAGCTCTCCTCAGTTTAAACACTGAGCATGGTGCTCTGTGCTATGGAGTGTCTCTTAGGCCAGGCTGGGTCAGCTGTCCTGGCCATGCTACCCCACAGCCTCTTGTGCATCTTCTCCCTGGCAGAGCGCAGCAAACTGAGAAGGCCTTGGCCTAGGGTAAGCACCACTTAGGGACAGTTACAGCTGTGTTATCAACATTATTCTCAAACTGAATCCAAAACTGTACCAGCTGCTAAGAAGAAAATTGATTCTATCTCAACCCAAACCAGAACAACCATTTAACAATGTCCATGACCCAGCTGGTCTGAGTTTCTGGTTTTTATAGAGTTATTGTGCTTAGATTATAGTTTCACAGTATTCCCCAGACTGAAAGTCCAAACTGGAAGACAGATAAAAGTGGTGGTGAGGGAAGGAATCTTATTCTGGAAATTTGTTTCACATAATTCCAGTTGCTGGCAATTTCATCCTTTAATCTTGAATGATAAACCAAAAAGAGATAAACAAGAGGGTTAATTTACATCTGTCCCTAGTAACATAGCAAAAGATGGAAAACAAGAAGACCAGACTTATTTTCTATAGTTATTTTAGTGGAAGACTAGAATTAGGTGGAACTCCTAGAGAGGCTCTGATTTTCTAAACATATATTTTTAAAAGATAGTTCAAATAAGTAATTTCAGATTTTACATCTTCAATTTTGCCCAATAAGCTCAGGGCTTTTCTATTTAAGCAATAAAACCCTTGAAAAATTACAGTTCTCTTCATTATAATTAAACTCTCTTTTATCAGGAAGCAGTTTGTAAAAAATAAATGATTTAAAACAAAATGTAATCTTGTAAACAGAACTACCACTTCCCATTTTCCATCACAATGTTATCAGATTGCTAAAGTCGTGAAACGATGGATAGATTCAGAAACCACACCATTATGGAGCTGTCTGTATAGCTTATACTTTGTTACTCAAGAGAAGTTCTAAGTTTAGGAGCAAAGGCAACATTCAGTTGCAAATTGACATATCTGAATGCTTATTAACCCAACAGACTCAGCTTGTTTTTAACAAAACAACTAAAAATGCAAATGTAAAGGATGACCAAATCTGATTATTCAAATCAAGTTTTTGTTGTGTAGACTGAAAGTGAATTTAAGCTCTGTGACTTAAATCCTTTTGTTCAAGTCAATCAACCCCAGGGCTCTTCACTATCTGCAAAGGAATCTATTGATGGCTTAAATTCAGAAGAAACGCAAAGAACATGTATCATTTTAGACAGGCAAAGAGTGCCATTGATTTCAATGAGATTAGTCTCTAAAACTATGTCAGACAAGATCTGAGGCATCATATCTTTAACTGTAGAGCTCATTAGACAGAGAGAAAACACACAGACCCTCAGCCACACAAATGATTCCCAATGTTTGAAATGGAAGCAAAAAACTTTCATCTTGAAAACAATTACTCAAGAGTTTAAGCTCATCAACTTTAATCAGCTAAATGGTCTGAAGGAAGGGCAGGCTGGTACTCATAGTGCAGAGGGGACTATAAGCCTATGGAGAGGTGATACAGCTATTCATTTGGAGAGGCTCTGAAGGAAAAAAATAGTGTCAGTTCTTGCCAGTGGAACAGATAAAGGAAAGCATGAAATGGCATGTACTTGTTACATGTAATTGTTAACTACTGGTAAGTAGGAAGACCCAGATCTACTATACACTGAAGCTGTCAAGTTTAATTCCTAGGCTTATTTCTAAAGGTTTTTTTGTAAATCTTCATTAAGGTAGGAGATGGAGTAAAAAAAAAAATTGTGACTCCATTGTAAAAGTCAGGATTGAATTTGGTGACAGATGTGGTCCTTGCCATGTTCTTGTTTCCTTTTCCAGATGACAGAAGTCACAGCAGAGGCGTCACATGGCTGCACAGGTGAGGTGGCATGCCCCATTCCTGTGTGAATGACTACACTGATTGTCCCAGCTTTTGTTGGAGGAAGAATTGATTCAAATTCCAAAAATGAGATCTGTAATGAATGATCAAATCTTGTTAACTGAAACAGAACAATGAAAAACTGGAAAGGAGAAAACCATTTAATCCCTTTCACACCAAGCATATTTCCCCAATAAGCTATTAAAAAAAGAAGAAGAAAAAATCCTAACAAAAAAAGGGTTGTGAGGCATGAATGTTAAAAATCCCAACAATATTTCTGAAAGTTTTCTTATTCCTTTTATTCTGTCTTCAGGTAGCTCCTGAAGACGAATTTCTGAGAGTTTCTGACTGGGGTTTTGATACTGGAGTAATTCAGGGCTTACATAGCCATGGACAAAGGCTTGCTCTAGCAGAACTATTGACACACAAAATAGCAAGAATTAACCTTTTCTTTTCATTAAGCTCCCCAGGAGAGCTCCTGTTGCCCTGGAATTCATAGGGCTGTTTGACATAAAGTTTAGAGAAATTGTTTAGAACGGGAAATAAATACTGTGAAGTTTTGTGGTTTGACGAATACATTTTGCTGATTCATCTGGTGCTGAAATAATTCACTTTATTTATGAAGCCCAGTATTGAACTGTGCTCTTTGGTAGTGTCATTTTGCTACACACATCCTTTGGCCCTGATAGTTCAATCAATGAGCCCCCCTACCCCAGCTCGCTCTCTCACCTGAGGTGATACACTGCAAGCAGCAAAGCTCCAGATGAATAAACTTCTCCTTCCCAGGAAAAGTTCCAGCTGAATCAATGCAGAGCTGTGCTAAGGTTTAAGCAACTGCTTTTAACCCATAAAAGCAGAGGCTGAGGTCTGAGCAGAGCTCAAGCACCAGTGCTGGGTGCTATCCCAGCCCTCCCCTCTACCTCTCCTGCCTGCACAGCCGCTTGCTTAAAATTCTGCTCTTCACCTGCAAGTCTGCACAGCTCTGCAGCCACCTATTGTTGTTTAACATGTACTTCACAGTGGAATTGAATTGTTCCAATCAAGATTAGGTTCTGTTTCTCTATGTGGTATTCAAAGCATGTCTGCAGACAAAACTTTTATCCATTTCTCCACCTGCCTTTTCATTGTGCCCCACAACAATCACACTGACAGTCCTAGTGCTTTTTCATTCCCTTCTCTTCATGAGTTCCTAAATGCCTCTTGCCAGACCCTCAATCCAAGCTCACTAACTGTGGGTGCTACATCAGTGTGCCACTTGCCCCACTGGCTCAGATCCCTTTCTGCAGCCCATATGCCACGTGGAGGAGGAAGGAGCTCAAGGTAGGAGGGTTTTCCACTGCAGCACCAACACTTGCCTTCCTCACATCACCCATCCATGTCACTGAACCCCTTCAGAAAGCAAAAAGGGGTAAAAAGTAGACTTCAGAGCATGAGGCCTTGGGGCGGATGGTATTTACAATCTGTGGTGCAAACAAAGGAGCAAGCCCAAGCCTTGTTGCAGTAGAAAAAAGGAGAGGAAAATACTAGGAGAAACTTTGTCAATACATTGACCCAGACAAATCTGACAATTCAGGAGAAATGGGTGGGTCCACAGGCAGGGCCAAGGCCCTAGAGCAGGTCAGACAGCAAGGCTCCTCTCTGAAGCAAAAGAGGGCTGTGAGAGGATGTTACCCTGCTGGATGTGTGGGGCTGCAGTAAAGGGTCACAAGCGAGACCAGTCCTCACCACCAGCACTGGCCACAATCCCTTCTGCTGCTTGGCCCTTGCCAGGGCATGGACACTGCTGCAGCTGGGGGGACAAGCTGCAAAGCTCTCTTTCACTCTGCAAATCTGCTGAGATGATGTGGCTATAAGAGTGCCACAAACAAAAAGCAAGGGTTTCCAAGCAGTGAAATTTTTATATAAAAATAATCTAAATGGCTGGGTTTTATCAATTGCATCAATTCCTTAGTGTCCAGAACATAACTGACCTTTGTTTTTAAATTTGTGTTCAATAAAAGATTGATTGATTGTGAACTGATTGTGAACTTTGCAAAGTCTGTAACACGGTTCAGGGAAAAATACATTTAATTTCCCTAATAGCTGCTGACAGTCTGTGAAACAAATAGTTTTAATTATTTTCTCCTTGGTGAATTTCAGCTCTCATCATTTAATCAAAAAGTAGCACATTACAACCGATTGAGATTAAATGGAAAGATATACAGTAGGGAAAATAGGAAATTACATTAGCACTAACCAGTGACAAATATGTCCTTCTTATTGCACTCTTGTCCTGATACAGCAGAACATTTACAATGCCCTGATAAAAAAAAAAAACTTAAAAACCCAAATGAGCATTTTAGATTTTTCCCATTTATCCTGAGACTTAGGACTACTGAAAATGCCGATGTGGTCTCTACAATAACAAAAATATATATATTTTAAAGAGTCATTTCACTTGTTGATGAACAATATACAGATCTTACACATTGATGTAAAGTAAACGTTACTCATTTTTTTTACTGGCACTACTGAAGCACTACTGAAAATAAGAAAACTGCTAATCAATAGGTAATGACTGTATTTCACAAGTAATGCTCTGTTCAGAGGAAAAAAATTACTGCAATTCACAAACAATTATTGACACCATGAAGCACATGAATCAATGCCCACTGGAGATCTGCACATTATTTAAAATTTCTTCAGCAATATTTGTCTTTGTTCTTTAGTCCCAGTGTAATTTTTCCTGCCTGTTATACTGTGAATATATTGATGACAACTAGAATAAAATGTAAAAGCTAGACTCCTGATGGATAAATCCAACTATTAGCAGTGCCGTGACTGTCACCAGAGCACTGTAGCCATGGGATTCCATGCACAGCTCTTTCTTGCATAAGACGGTTTTTGTCACAGAATGATCAAGACCTCACCTCTTAAAGGTCCAGTATAACTCTGCTAGAATTCAATCTTTTTAAAGTCTTCCCTGTTGCTTTTTCTGCCTGCAATGGTTTACTGCTGAGAGCAAGTGGAAGGACAGGAGGTGGCCAGAGCTGGAGATGGTGTGTCTCAGGCTTATTGAACTGTCCCAAGGAGAAGATTTATCACTGGCTCTTACAGGGAACCATTGAATTCCTATTGGCCTAATTCTCTAATTATAGCCATTTGCCTTGTTTTTATTGTTATCTCTGTGTAGAGCAAGGGAAAATCATGAAACAGTCCAAAGTACAAATCTGAATTCTCATTTGTTAGCATAGGGGAGAGAACAACACATCTGTTCGTCACTTGTATAAACAAATATCTGAGATGTACAGGGCAGGGAAGAAGATGATTAGCACCGGTTTTCACATTTTTCTTTTTGATTCACATGTGGCTTGAGACATGGCTGGTTTACAGCCTGATATGATACTCCTTTACTTGAGGTTTTAACTGCAAATCAATTCTGCTTAGCCCAGAACAAACATCTGGTCCTTGCTTAGGAAATGAATTGAAACAACATCATGCCTGCCATCAGAGCACAGCTACTCAAACATCTGACAACAGTTACCAGCAGCACCTGATAGGAGGGACAGATTTTCAAAAGAACAAATGCCCAGCTGTGACTAGAAGCACGTCTGGGCGTTTGCTTCAGTTCTGCATAAGAAAACAGCAATCATTTCTAATTACTAACATAATAAAATGAGGAAAAGCACTTTGGCTCTTGAAAAAGCAGGGAGATTCCTCTCCTAGTCTAAATTAATATTAAGAAGAATTTACAAATATTTTCAGATGACCACAGCAGAAAAAAAGCACACAAAACAACAAACATAACCACAAAGAGAAATACAGAGAGAAGATGTGCTAAGTACACATCTTTACATAACATGTTTCTCTAAGGGAAAACAGACACCTGAGCCAAGTCTGTTCTTTAACTCCTTCTCTGAAAATATAAACTCATTTCCAAAGAGCTCACCCAGGGTACTTTTTTCCTTTTATTTAGGCAAGTATGAGAAATCATAAGATTGAAAATTGTCTCAGCATATACCTCATTTGCAAGTAGTAGACAGCTGCTCAATCTTGTAAAGCTTACTTTTGTGTTGAAAAGGAAATAAAATCTAGACAGTACTCAGGCTGGAGCTAACTGCTGCTACATTGAATAAGTGCAAGTATAACTATTTCAAAACTATAAAAGATGAAGTAGGCTCAATGAAATGGAGATGAGAGCATAGCCCAGAATATGTTCACATCCTTTAAAAATAAACATTAAAAATGTATTTATGGGGTGATGAGCAGGAAAGGAGCTGCTCTTCCAAAGCTCTGAGCATACAGCCCTGCTGGGTCCTGGTTTTCCAGTTTAATTTAGAGAAATGGTTACAGTCATCAATCTCATTCCACGAGTTGTCAGAAGAGCCAGCCCCACGTATTTCATCATTAAGAAGCCCCACTGAAGAGGAGTTTTAAGCATTTGCAATGGAGCTTAACTGAGCACTTCCCAGCTGCTCTGTAGCTCTGCCCTTTATTCTAATTCAAAAGTATATTAACTGGAGGACAATTGCAGATGTTCTCATCCACAACCTACAGTGACAATAACAAACAACAGATCAAATTAAAAGGATCTTGCAGTCTCCCAAAATATTCAGCACTTTGCATTTTGCTAGAGTTATTACCTATCTTCCCTAAAAATTCTTGGATACTGCAGATGAGTAAGGTTAAGAGTAGAAGAATATTATTGAAAACTACTTAGTAATATCTGTTAATCAAGAAAACCTACAGTAGGTTACATTTTTGCTTAGTTTGTGATTAAAAAGGAAATTATATTTTATTAACATAATTTTGTATATGAGAAAGTTCTATACTTGAAAGTAAGTAATATTTTAACTTGAAAATTATCTAATCTCCACAAATTTAGGCAAAGGGTCTCGAAAACATGAGGGGTACTCAGCCTCCTAAATTTTAGGTACATCTATTTTTCTGTGATAAAGGCACTAAGAAACCGTATTAATACTTGCAAAATTCTGTTAATAAATACCTACTGTCATCCAAAGTTTTACAGAAATACTAGCTGATAGTGAAAACATGTAAAACCACGAAATAAAATTATATGCACTTGCTTAACAAAAATACCTTCCACCTACCACACACAAAAATAAAGAATTTTTAATCAAGAAAGATACGTACATAAAGAAATGCCTGGTAGTACAAATGACCCAGAAATATGGTGTTTACCACAGAAACTATGGAGTGCTTAATAATTCCTTGAAGTGGAAAAACCACATGCATCTCAGTGACATGATTCATTGACAGATATTTCCATCATAAATATAACAGAAACCCTCCAGGCCGCTGACAGCAATGAAAGGTGAGTGAGAGATTACTGAAATACAGCTAAATTGCAGGTATCTTGAGACCTATGTTTCAGTTCACCACACCATTTATTTCTTGACAGTTCAAATTTTCTGTATAATCCAAAGGATTTATTTTCAAATCGAGACAGTGTTTTATATCAGGGGGAAACTTTTACTCAGTCTTTTGGAGCACTGACACATTTTAGCTCTCACAACAGATCCATGACCAGTAGTCTGCAGCAAGTCTATTGCTCTGATTTGAAAGACCCACTCAAGAAAGATCAAACACTCAGTTTTGACCTCCCTATAATATCACATCATGGTTTAAATTAAAAGGGACAAAAAAATCAGAAAACAAATTTAAAAAATTAATTTTTTTTTAATTTTAAAACATGTAGCTTGGCTATGTCGGTTATCCCTACAGCTCCATTTGCAATTTATCTTGGGTCCTTTTTTTTTAAGAGCATGCAGAGATATTTTGACCAGGACAATCAAAGATCTCATTTTCACTGAAGGCTCCTCAGGCTGATCCATAGCTGTCATCTTCCCTTTTTCTTCTCTAACCAAAAGCAAGGACTAGACTGTTGGACAGTTAACACAGCTCATGAGCAAACTGGAAGAACTACTGTCAAGAAAGGCAAGGATGGAGGTGAGTGCAAGAAATGGTGCATATTCACCAAAGGTTTTCCTAAAGATGAATTTGCTAGGTACTCAACAAGTTCAAAATCACAATGGACATTTCTTGGAAAATCTTCACTTTTGTTCTCTTATACTGGATTCATTTTTTCTTCTCAGCATGGGAGCAAACCAGGTAAATCTGGGGCAAAAAAACACAGGATTCGAGATACAAAAAGGATTCAGAAGCAACAATCCAGCTTGGGACATCTCTGATCTAATTTTGCAGATAACCTATCAGCTGATCTTCTCCAAAACCTATTTCTACTCCATCATAAAAACAACACTCTTCTTATAGCTGCCACACTGTGGAAGCCTTCCCAGAGTACAATTCCAAAGATTAAAAACACATTTCTTCTTTTTGCTTATTTCTTTTCCAGTTTCTCAAAGTAAATACATATCCAGTCACTTCACGTTAATTCATTCTTGTCTTGAGTAAATTGTTTACCCAAAAGCTTTCTTACTCCTGTTTGATTAGAGACTACTACTAGATATTTTGATATAAATTGACAATAAAAAGAAGGGAAAAAATTTCCAAGACCTTCTACAGAGTCAAACTGAAACCAGCTCACCAAAGGTGTGTTGTCTTTATGGTAAGAGTGACAGTGCTGGTGCCAGCCTTGAGCAGGATGGTACCTTTTCACATCGATAAAGCCTAATGACTGCAAACTTTCTTTCCAACCAGGACAGTGTGTGACAAGTTGTACATCAAGTGTACAATAGCTGCTTCTGAGCACTGGAGGTACTTTATAATTCCCTTAGCTCCACTGCATAAACCACTATGTAGACCTGGAGATGACAAATCCAGGTAACTGAGTACAAACACATCTCATATTTTATCACTTTTCCAAAAAGCTGGAAATAATGACACCAGCAATCTGCCTTTAACCTAGAACTATAACAAATGGGTCAAAGCTCTCATGGGAGAAGTTGTACAGCCAAGATATTAGGTTTTAGATATATTTTGCAGAGAAAATAGTGCTTGAGGCTTTCCTTACAATAATGAGAAAAAAAAACCCACTAAAATGAAAACTGAGAATTAGGTGTATATAAAATAATATTAACGGGGTAATTAAAAAAAAGACAATTGCAAAATGCCCTGCTTCCTTTCTTTCAGACCTTCTTGAATGGATTTCAAGCAACATCAGCTGAACATAGTAATATAAACATTTGAAGTACTTACTACCTCTGGAGATTTGCAGGCTCTCTAAAGAGATTAGGGTTCAGTGTATCTGTGCCAGCCTTAATCCACTTCCCGAGATAACAGGCATATAAAATAGGACACATGTGCCACAAACCTAAACCAGGCAAGAAAAATAAAAGGCCAGCCCCAGATCAAGGAGAACCTCTAAGGAGCAGGATCAGACATGTCTTACATGCTTTACAAAAGAACAGTACTCCACACAGAGGATATGAAATCAAATCAGATAATCCTTGGTAGAAGAATATGCAGTAAGATTCAGACTTGCATGCTTTTGTGTTCAGATCTTATTTACTTCTTTAGCAGGTTCTGATCAGCTACACTTGTATAAAGCCACTGATGATGTGCCACAAAATTCATGGTGATGGAAGTCATCACTTCATGTGCAAAGGAAAATGGGGACCTAAGCTCTTGTTACTGGTTGTGATGCATGAGAGTTGTGATAACTGAACTACTCTCTGAAAAATTACCAGGCTACATTCACAGCTTGGGCAGTTGTAAAAACAGCCTTTGTAACTGGACAACGTACAGCCCTGACAGAAAGAAACAAGTATACAGCTACACATAATTTTTAGAATCAAAAAATAGTTTGGGTTGGAAGGGATCTTAAAGATCACCTACTTCCAACACAACTTGCATGGGCCAGGACACCTTCCACTATCCCAGGTTGCTAAGAGCACCATTCAGCCTGGCCTTGAACACTTCCAGGGATGGGGCATCCACTGCCTCTCTGGGCAACCTGTTCCAGAACATCACCACCCTCACAGCAAAGAATTTTTTCCAAACATCTGATCTAAATGTACTCTTTCAGCTTGAAGCCATTTCCCCTTGTCCTGTCACTACATGTCCTTGTAAAAAAAACTCTCTGTCTGTCTTTCTAGTAAGCTTGCCTCCGATACTGGAACGCCAGAGCTAGGTCACCACAAAGATTTCTCTTTTCCAGGCTGAACTATCCTAATTGTCTTGGTCTTTCCTTGTAGGAGACATGCTCCATCCATTTAATCCTCCTGGTGTCCCTCCTGTGAACTTGCTCCAACAGCTCAATGCACTTCCTGCGCTGGGGAGCCCAGAGCGGGATGCAGCACTCCAGGTGGGAGGAACCCAAATACACTCACAGTCTGTATAAGCTTATTTTCAACACTCTGAGCTCCAAAAACAACAAGACAGCTTTTCTCTTTCTACATTTTTAATCATCTTAGGATAGTATATGACAAGTGACAGACTGTAGAAGACTGAATTTTGCATCTTAAGCTTGGCAGGCAACAATACTGAGTAAGCCTCTTCCTGAGACACAGCCAGCCTCAGCAAGCTGCTGCTGGCTACAGGGATGTGACCTGGCTGGGCTGGGGCTCACAGTGCCTCTTGCAGCAAAGCCCTAGGAAAACAGGCCTGCCAGGGCACCAACTCTACCCCCTGCTATTAATTCAAAAGGTGACAGATTTACTAAATTGAGTAAAATATTGTAAGTAAGTTAAGCTTGTAAGGTGGTGGCTAGCTCCAAGACTTTGATGACCAACTAGGAGACATGGGGAGCAACTCAGTTTTTCAGACTGTGCCTGAGCCTAGGACCAGCAGCAGCACCTCCTTCCCATTCCAGTGACAGAAAAGTAGGTCAGCACAATGGGCCAAACAAATACCACTATAAATCCCATCTCTGATAAGCTGTCCAAGTTCATTCTTGTTTTGTTGCACATTGCTCTGGTTTCATCCAAATCCTCTTCTGCATATGTTCTGTATTTCCTGCAGAGTGCCTGGTCTGTGGCAATGTAACCTCTGTGGCTACTTCCCTTTTCCCCAGCACTGAGATGGCATCACACAGATGTAGTCATTTGCCCTGAAGAGACTCACAGACAGACTTTAAACAGAATGTTTAAATATGTAATAATGTCCACAAACCACTAGCTCTTGAGAGATTGAATTAATGGTGTGTTTGTGCCACATCTAGGATCAGGCTCCTTCTAGAAAAAATGGGGACTAGAGGCACTAAACCAAAGTCCCTTCTTGTGTTTGCCTATTAAAATCCACCAAATCCCAAGTATTTAGCTCAGAACATAATGACAACAAAAAGAACCTCTACATCACATAGTACCTCAGTAGCCTTTCTACAATGCAACATGGAAGTTTGTGGCTTGCAATCATAATCATTATAGTCATTACCAAAGCCAGAGCTACTCACGTGACTTCTGAACTAAAAGTTTTCATAGCTCACAAATTGGGTGGCAGATGATCCTATTTTATTAAAAAAGTGTGTTTACTGTTTGCAGTTCATCCTCAAAGAGGAGATGGTGCTTGCTTCCCATGGCTCTCCCTTGTTACAAACATTAGGCTATTACAAATATCACAGGGAGTACACACAACTGTTGTATTGCATTACACATAACTACCCATGTAAATCCATGGCGATATCTGCATGATAAACTGTGGAGGCACACCATGAATTGTAAACACTTATGAGAAATCCATTTCATAAGTAACTGGGATTTCCTCACCCAGGGCTGCTGTAGTGAAGGCACACAATAGATTATAAACAAATATGAGAAATACATTTCATAAGTAACTGGGATTTCCTCATCTCTAGCTGCCCACGAGCACATTTCCCACTTATATGGGAAATGGTCTAACAGCTGAGAGCTGCCATGTGCAAAACCAGATTGATGGCAGATTACTTGTGCCCCAGATCTAAGAACAAACCTGTATAGTTCCTATTCTCTCCTGTGCACATCCAAAATCCTATCACCTTCAGTTCATTAAAAAAAAAACTAGAAAATTAACATTTGTGCACCTTTGGAAAGGATTCATGGTAATCAACTTTATACAGCACAGACATATACAGGTGAACTAGTCACCAGAGGAGCCCTTTGTCATTCACAAGGATAAACTGCCACTTGAAGGCCTTAATTCAGCTGTAGATATTTATCTTAGGATAAGACAGGTCCTGTAGCAGTGACCATGAGGAAACCACACCTCTGATNTATACCTGAATATGCACTCCCCACTTACTCTTCTGTATATTTTTATTTTAATTCCAAACTGCTGCTCACTCGTAAGCTAATTTGGAGGGTTTTCCAAGGGAAGCCAGTGCTCTTTCTCCTTAGCTCTGTTTTCCAATTCATTCACATGGAAGACAAACTGCCTGCAATTCCTGTTCCTACCCTTGCTGAATGGGTCATTTCACTGAGGCTGGAGTTGTTTCCTCTCTCTCTTGTTCTTTCTCTGAGAGATGGACTGAAGAGAAAGAGTAGTGGCTGCCAGTGGGTTCAAGTTTACAAGTATACTCCATGACAATTTTAAGCACATAGTGATTGACTTAGTACTTCTCTGACGCATGAGGAAGAATTACAGTAGTGTGATGCTATAACCCATAATTTAAAAGATTGTGCTAATGTTCCAGTGGAAATTTCAAGATTCTCTAATTTCCCAATTTTCAGGGTCTTTTTTGAGACCTTTACTTCAGAGACGTCAAGGAGACTTTCTTTTAAACTGAGAGGAATCAGTCCAGAGTCCCTGATATGTGTTTGAGCCACAGGAAAATTATCCTCCCTTTCTGTGTTTTTTCCATTTTCATCAAGTCTGACTGGGAATAGATTACCACACAAAGGTATTAATCAAATACTTAGGAAAGTACTGCAAGGAATAGATTGATGGANTAGTCACCAGAGGAGCCCTTTGTCATTCACAAGGATAAACTGCCACTTGAAGGCCTTAATTCAGCTGTAGATATTTATCTTAGGATAAGACAGGTCCTGTAGCAGTGACCATGAGGAAACCACACCTCTGATGCTGGCATTTATATTGCAGAGATTTATGAACCAGGAGACCTGTCAGAGGTGACTTCCAGGCATAAATGCCATAGACCTCTAAAAAGGGGATATTTTTCTGCTTCTTGCTGGAACATGACATTTTATGTCAATCTTTGAAAACTCAAGAAAACCACCAAAAATTGTGTCTGTGATGTTCATGGAAGAATTTCATTATTTCACACTGAAACGTTTTTCAGTCTCCTTCAGTGACTGGTAACTTACAAACTGTCATATTCAAAGAGAGGGAAAGGAGGGCCTGTATATCTCCAAAATCTCCTAAAATTATAGTTCACTGTAGTGGATAGAGTCTTTAGGTAATGGGGCTCTGCAATTATTTTTNTATACTCCATGACAATTTTAAGCACATAGTGATTGACTTAGTACTTCTCTGACGCATGAGGAAGAATTACAGTAGTGTGATGCTATAACCCATAATTTAAAAGATTGTGCTAATGTTCCAGTGGAAATTTCAAGATTCTCTAATTTCCCAATTTTCAGGGTCTTTTTTGAGACCTTTACTTCAGAGACGTCAAGGAGACTTTCTTTTAAACTGAGAGGAATCAGTCCAGAGTCCCTGATATGTGTTTGAGCCACAGGAAAATTATCCTCCTTTTCTGTGTTTTTTCCATTTTCATCAAGTCTGACTGGGAATAGATTACCACACAAAGGTATTAATCAAATACTTAGGAAAGTACTACAAGGAATAGATTGATGGATGGAAAATGTCTTTCCTAACTAACTCTGTGGTTTCTGAATATGAAACCAGTTACAGATTACAGGATGATAGGTTCTGATGTGCTAACAGTGGTTAGGCTCATATATTTTCACAATTTCTTAACTGTTTACTTACTCTCACCCCAGTAAAGCAATGGAGGGACTATTTTTCCCACTATTTTGGATACAAATTTAAATGCTTTCACATAAATAATCTTCCTGGGCTGTCAGGTTAAATCAGCAATCCTCTAACACACCAGAGTTAAGGATAAACCCTCTCTAACATAGTAAGACACACAGCTTCTGACATTTGAGTTGCTTACTGAAATGTCCAAAACAATTTCACACAGTGCAAGCATGGGTTTTCACATAATGCACAGTGTAGTTCTAACCTGTTTTCCTTTAGACCATTTCCTGGGCTAAAAAGGGTGAATCCTGTAGGCAATATTAGACATAGAGACAGTTTTCCTCTCCTGTGAACAATTTTGAAAGAGGGAAGACAATGAAGATAATCTTCCCATTTCACACTGTGAGAAGGGAAAAGAAAAATAAAAGAAAGGATGCTTATTTTAATTAAACAACTAAAACTGCAGGACAGGATGTGAGATGTATCTCTGTGCACACTACTTCATTTTTTGCTTGCTCCATGCCTGTGTTTCAGCCTGTTCCAACCGGCACCCTTCAAGAGGAAGCTTGGGTGTGGTTTGGGGATAAATCACAGCAGCAGCTGCTCCACATAAATTATAAACAAGAACTTCAACATCCTTGACTCCCTGTGAGGAACTGTGACATAATCCCACCCATTTTGTGCTGTCCTCTACAGCAATCTATACACTCCTTTATGTGCTATACACTGGGGCAAGCAACACAAATCCTTCATTTACCTGCCATCAAAACACCCTGCCACAACGTGTCCCTTCAAATAAATGTTTTAACCACTTAAAACTTAGAAAGCATGCAGAAAAATAGTGATATCTTGGGATACAGGGTTCGGTGGAGACCAGGGTCCAATGCTATTTATGTGTGCACTGAGAGCCAGCCTGGCTTAGAGGGTTTGATCTGACTTGGAGTACCACACAGGGCTCTGTGTTCAGAGGGCTCTGTGCTCACAGTTACAATAAATAAAGCAGCCAAGCTCCATCCACATACCCCATAACAGACAGGACCTGGACACTTAACCAAGTCCAGGAGTTCACATGCAAGAAAAAATCAGGATCATCAGGATTTGGGAATTAAACAGTAGATTATTTACTAGCCTTCTCAGGATGGTTCCCTCATCTTTCCCTCTAGAATCATTCTATGGCTGTACAAATAATAAAATACTTAATGGATGGGAAAAAAAGACATCTATGGCTCTGAAACCTTAAATCCCTGTACCAATGTGTAAAAATGGTATCTGCTGAAAGACCAGTGTTACTGGATTCAAGCAGACTGTTTTCTTCTCTATGTTTTTGACCAGAAAAACCTTTTGTAAAAATTAACTGCAAATTATACGTTTCTGCAAGTTTTCATTTTTGTGAGAAAAGCCCAGATTAGCTTTATGTGAGGACCACACACTCTCATGCACAGAAAATGTTGAGCTGATGAATTGCTGCTTTCAGCTGTGGGATTTAATTACTCTCATTCTTTTACAGCTGGTGTTATTGTGTGGTGATGTGTTTGTCTTCTGACACCTGGGGGGTAGGATGAAATAAATTTACTATATTCACAGTGCCAAAGGGACAGTTTGAATAAGAAATGCTGCAATAAGACCTGCATAGGTCTTCATGTCCTCTGGCATGAATGATGAATCCAGGTCCTTTAGATCTTGTTTTCTAGACTTGCTTACTGACTGGAAGCATTTTTTAAAAAAATGTTATAGGAAAATTACACTAATGTTAAGCATATTTTGACAAGGTGAAGGAAAAGAATTAGTTTATATTGAGTGATATCTATCTAGCCTGTGTTCCCGAAGCCTTTCCTTTCATTTTTACAGGCTGGCAGGGTCACTAATCCTACTCATTTTCAGTTTGTCAGTCAATAATCACTTATCTGGCACTATGTCTTTGGAAATGACAGCTGAGACAGGATCTGATGCAAAGCCTTCCTTCCACAATGCCTTCCTAAATACCAATCTGAGCTTGCTGAAAGGACCAAATACTCTATATCTGGTAATGACACGTTCACCAAGCTTGTCATAAACAAGGTTTTGGGGAATTTTACAACACTGTTATCTGTCAAATGTCTCTACTTTGATGCCATAATGAAGTCACACGAAGCAGAACAGTCCCTGTTATCGGACATTAATGAGAGTCAACTTTTTTGTTTTGCTCTAGGCATTTTAATTGTATCGCAAGCAGAGACCATCTGGTTTAAGAACAAATATTCAGGATCTGCTGCAGATGCAGATATACTTGGGAAGGAAATGATACTTCCTGGTTTCCAGCCTGCATAGTACCCAATGCTAAAGCTGGTGTGTTGCACACTTAGCTAAATTGCAGTTTGAGGCTCAATGAATGACTTTTCAAGTTATTGCTATCTCATTAATTAATTAGTGTTTATTATTTTGGACTTTATCTCTTCAAAAAGAAGATGAATTTATGTTAAAAATTACTAGAGGATGACATACTTCATTGCATTCTGCAGAGGACTCTGTCAGCTCATCAGGCTTTATTTACCAAAAAGTCATAGGGATAGAAATATATTTTTTGAGCAATAAACATAATTTGTCTCTTGTGCGACAGGTGCAGTCCATGTTTATGAAAAATACAGAGAAAACATTTGAAAAGTGCAAATTTAGAGTACCACAGCAGACAATAACTTTTCTGAGAAAGAATTGAGCTGAGAAAGAATGAAAATGTTACTTGTAAAGGGCAGCACCAATTTCACAAACTTTATGACTGTCACCAGAACCTTTAGTTTGGTCTATCTGATTCCTACAGAAATGCCTTTCACTGCAACCCGTGGGGGCAAAAACACCAAACTGATTTGGCCAAGACTTTTCTGAGCCATATATAAAGTCTAGAAGATAATGCTTTGCAACTTTAAGAAAACCAAGCTGTTAATACTTTGAGTAACTTATGCATATGTATCATGGCCTATTTACAAGACTGCAAGTCTATTCATTTAAGTACCTAAAATATCTTGAGGCAGCTCCAAGGCGGATGTTGAGCTGACAGCCTTGTCTGCCGCACTTTTGAGCTGCCTCCAACATGAGCAGCCCAGGGAAGGTGGGGGCCAGGCTGCAATCCCTAAGAGGTATTTTACTGGAACATGACTGGCACCAGTGCTGGCAGAAATGCATTGAAAAGTGGTGGGGGCTCTGGCAGTTTGTTTGGAATTAAATCAAACAAGATGTTGACTCTCTCCTGTGGGAATGCAATGTGATGCATTTCCTCACTGCAGCTCTCTGGGCTAGGCTGGCTCTCAAGAGGGCCATGTTGCAGTGAGTGAAGCAATTTCCAGCACACATTTAGAACCCACTCTGGAATACTTCAGGGTGACAACAGTTAGTTAAGTCAATATGATTAAAGAGCTATCACCTCATTTTCACTGCATTACTTCCATAATCCTAGAAGGAAGATTCATATAAGTGCTCAGGAACAAAATTCCAGGGGAGAAAAAAATCCCTACTACCAACAATCAGCTAATATTACCAGACAACTGAATTTTCTTGTATTTTTTTTCTTACTTTTCTCGGGGGAAATTTACTCTAATGCATGAGACCAACACAAGGCTCACATAGGCTTGAATGTTGAATACTACAGCCCTCAGTAGAGCACTATTAAAATTGCCAGGCAGGCCTTCAATGTGAGCTTGCTGTGGAGCTAAACATCTCCTTGTGGAGCCAATCATGGCGCTCCTCTGGGCTGAAGTGTTCCCAAACACACAGATATATCCTAAGCAATAAGCAAAGAGTAGAAGTTGGAGCTCAGAGGTCCAAGGGAGGATGGGAAGAGAGAAAATAAGAATTACCCTCTCCTCTGGCTTTTGGGAAAAACACATTGAGTGTTAGACAAAAATGTGAAAATCTCAACCTCAATAACTGACTCATTCAGCTATCCAGAGCTGAGGTTATTCTGACTCAGAAAGCAATTGATACATTTGCTTTTGTGGCAGTAAGGGCATTGCTCTTCCATACAGATCAGTATGTCTGTCTGTCACCTATTTCAAGGCAGAATTTCTTTTGAGCAGTATCACATCCAAAGAAGAAAGAAATGATCAGGAACTGTCAGTGGCAGGGCTGTTATAGTCATAAGAACGGGAATCCCTCTTGTGATAAATCATTTTAAATGTTCAATAACATCCAATTCAGTGTCTAAACATCACCAGTATAATACAAAATTGTCTCCTGGGCACATCAATAAAACTGGGAGGGATTGAGAACTGCAAAAAACAAGACTTGAAACTCACTCTCAGATGCAAGAATTTTGTCTCTCCAGAAGAAATTCTAAGCACAACCTAAAAATCTACATGAAACTTTTATATTAGGAAGGTGAAGTAAGTCCAATGAAAAAACACTGCCACTCAAGACTGATATTTAAAATGGCAATCACAAGAGGGAAAACAGGTTTAATGGACATGGTTTGGCAAAGCTGCAGTCTGCTTCTTTAAGAATGCATTACAGATTATGAGCATTCTTATTACAATTTTATTGCAATATTCAAGGTTGCACTCACAAGAATCTATTTTTTGTCAAATATGGGTTTATTTGTTTGCATCTTATTTTAAAGTCACTCTTCCAGCCTCCAGTTCATTTCTAAAATGAAAGCAACTGATATTTCCATATCAAAGTTTAAAATTAATTTGCTTTGTGGGACATGCTCCTTGATGTAAAATACTTCATTTTAATTAGGACATTTAATTTTCTCTAATGGAATCAGGTTCCATTTACTTAATCCAAAACTACTTTCTGAAAGAGCTATAAGCAGTACATTCTCTCAGCACAAGCCCTTCAAAGGCCTGTGCGCATGAGGAGATTTCACCTACACAGCTAAACTGATTTCAGCTTAATCTACTTACACCCCTACAAAACACTGCCCTTAACTGAGTCTGCCCCACTTCTGGATCCATTTTATTAAACAACTTTTTGTTTCCTAGTGCAGATCGGGATTGGATAATAAAAAATCAAGTACCATTACAAGTATGTGTTAGAGTGAAAAAGCTAATTAAAAATTGTCCCACCTCACTGAGCACAAGTGTCTGGACCTCACATCCTGGAGCACAGCCACCTCCCACTGCCACTTTTGTACAGCTTTCTTCTTCCCTTTGCCCTCCTCTCTGTAACATGTTGTGTACATGTAGACCATGCCAGATCATGTCTGCTTCTCTTTAAGAGAATGAACAAGTCATTTCTGAGGAACACTTTGCATATTCTGGCTCCATGTAAGGGTGATGTCCTGCCCCCATGCACGCACAGAAGCACGTGGATAGATCAGGGCAGAGATTACCAGTGCATAGGCAAGGACTGTGAAAGGCATTCCCTTTCCCTACTGTGGCAGCTTGCTCCCTCCATTTAAAATAAATGTTTGTTTACTGGAAAGCCTGTCCTTATTGATTTTGTACATCTCATCAGCACAGAGAAATGCAATAATTACCATACACTATTATAAACTCTGAAACACCTTCAGCTCCAGGCCAAATGCAGATTTCACAATGCAGGGGCACAGCAACAAGAGTATTTTAAAAACAGAATACCTTGAAAAATAGCCAGGCTGTCATCCATTTGACCACTTTCACAACCCAAAAGACATGCTTGTAGAGCTCAGTATTCACTACTCCAGGGTCTACTACATTAGCAGTCACATGGCTTCCATTTGCAGTCAGAAGATGCTGTAGTCGATAGGTAAATAACACAAGGGCAAGTTTGCTTTGGGCATAGGCTCCATGGGGTGAATACGAACATCTGTACACAGGAGAGAAACACAGAGGGAGATGCATGTAAAAATAACCAGAAGGAGACAGAACTGCACAAACATCAAATGTACCACATTTTGCAATATTCAGATATACACTGAGTCGTCAGAAGAAACAGCTTATCACTGGCAGGCGTGTTGTTTACTCAAGTTCTGGTGATTATTCCATCAGACACTAAGTCTTATTTATAGTAGGGAAAAATATTAAAATATAATTACACAATACCTGCCAGAATCTCTCTGTCAAACTCTTTAAACCAGAAATGCTGAGGCATCAATCTCTAGGCTATCATCACCTGGAGGCCCTTAAACTTCTCTCCCCTCTTTCACTCTGCTTTTTCCAAACATACACACCCCATTCCCTGTTAAATCCATGACTGATCATACTACTTCTTGTTGCTATTATTATTTTTACTTTATCAGAACCTAGTAGTTGAAGGCTCCTGTGTTGGGAGCAGTACAGATGAGTAAGGTACTCATTGCAGCTGCCCTGGTCATACACCAGATTGTGTACAGCTAAGAGATGGATAAAAAAGAGCAAGGAGAGCAGCTGCAAGCGTAACCACGGTTTACAGGCCCTATACAGCCTTTGAAGCAGAGATGGCTCTGACAGGGTCTGTGCCAAAGAGGTATGACAAAGGCACACAAATTCCAGGAGTTACAATAAAACATTACCTGTTGAGACTCCTGTGCACCTCTCTCATCTGGATGTCAAATGTGCCCTTCTTTCAAGTCAAGCTTTCTAGGAACTGCTGAGTTGAATTTCATTGCATGCAGGCAGCAGTACCATTTTTTTTTCTTTTTCTTTTTTTCTTTAATAAGCAGGCTATTTTCAGGCAAATTAGCAGGTATGTCACTTAAAATGCTCTTCCTGACTGAGGTCTCAGCACCACTTCCACAAATTTCTATGCCATAACAATTTACTCCTGTAATTACCCCAGCCTCTCATCTAACCTTTTTTGTGCTAAGCAGAACCAAAAGGAAATGGTGACATTACAGACAGCTCAGAGGCAAAGCAGGCAGGAGCCTAAAGCAGCAGGCTCCTGGGAACAGTGGAACTACTCCAGGCCACCCACTTTGCCTCTGCTAAAGCCTGGGGAAGTGATGCTGCAGCTGCTCCCCATGTGGAATCAGGGGTTAGGGTCCATGCAGCAGCAAAACCTTAATCTGTTGGTGAAAGGAGATAGAGGAGCGCCCACCAAGGAACAGAACTCTCTTTCCTCGTTCCTTCCTTTCCCCCAGATGTTGTCCTATCTCTGTGGTGGCCGCAGCTACAGTTCCATCCTCTACACCTTCACCCTAAACGCAAGAAATGTCCAGACTAGGGATGCCCTTACTCTGCAGGAAAGCCTGCCTGTGATTTCTGTGGCTGTTATTACATGCAAGTTTTTTTTATTTTGAATGAATAGTAGACGTATGAATTCATTTTTTTATCTTATTCTTGTTGAATATCATATTTATAATATCCTGTGAACTTCACCACAGAAAGCCCTGTATGTTAAAAATCAGGCTGACTCTCCACAGAGGTATAAGGCTACTGTAGCAATTTAATGGTCCATGTTATCTGCAAGGACTCAGAAACTTGGAGACACCACAGTAAATAATACAGCTTAGCCACAGGAAGTAAAAGACAACAGACAACAACACTGAGCCTCCAGTGCATATCTTTTTTTTTTCCTGTCTTTTTTTATGTACAAGCAAATCACAAGCAGTCTACAAAACCATTATATGAATTGAGGACCAAAAAGGACAGCTGATCACAGGTGGCTGTTGCACCAACCAACTGCCTCAGCTGTACCGTGCTGCATAACATATCTTCATTATAATAAGGATTTCACCTGCACCTTTGGGCAAAATGGGCTATTTAAAGAGTAGAGAACAATCACTGCATGAATATAAAAGTGACTTGGTATTAGTCAGGAAATTGCAGTTACATTTTAAATTCAGTAACGTCCATGCTCTGATCTGAGACGCTCAAAATGTCACCTTATGCTTCATGCATATTCCAACCCCTTTAACTTGAAGGACCAGATCCTCAGCTGCTACAAGCTTCTCCTTTGCACAGCCACGTGGGGCAGAGCTCCCACTACCCATGGGAAGCAGCCTTCATCCCGAGCCGCCTCTGGCAGCCAGCTGGCAGCTGCCCCTGGCACGGCTCCATCAGCGCCACCGTTCCCCACTGAACGCAAGCTGGGGCACGGGACGGGCTCCTGAGCTGAACCAGAGTCATCTTGTCTGGCAAGTGGCTCACAGGGAAGCAGAGCTGGGGACTACTCTGACTTGTTCTGCCTGGGTCTAGTTGGGCCTTCGGTAATCTTCAGATGCCAGGCAGGAGGATGCTGAATGCTCCCCATGACTCCCCATTCCCACATTTTGTGTGATCTGTTTTGACTTACCTTGTGGCAATGAAGCATGAACTACAAGGGCTGCATCCTCCAAAGAGTTATATTTTGCATAGGTATGTATGTCAGAGAAACATGAGTGCTGAGAAGATATAAAAACTACCCAATCAATCAGGAAGCCTTTTATATCACAGTGCAGAGATGCAAATGATCTGCAAGGCAGCCAGGAATCAGACTTCAATAAAATAATATAGATATGAAGAATATAAAATTAGATACACAGAGCAAAAACTTTTGGCAGAGGCTCTGCAATGATTAGCTTTTCTCTTCCCAATTTCTCTGTGTGTGTTTTTTGCTTTCCAGGAATCTGACATCAATGGACTGCATAAGAGAGAGGAATAACACGACACAGAACTGAGGAGGATTTCTGTTGAACAACTGTTTTTTGTCAGACCCCATTTTATTAGAATCACATTGTTTAAATGCCACATTGAAAAAAATAAATCAACGTTGGTTATTTGACTTCATTACACCCAGTGTTGACTTCATGTATCAGAAAAATAGGCACCTGAACTTACACCACACTTCGGTCTCCTAAGTACACACATGTAGAATCACAGAAGGGTTTGGGTTGGAAGTTTAAAGATCACCTAATTCCTCTAACCTACCATAAGAAGAGACATCTTTCCACTTGACAAGATTTCTCAAAGTCCCATCCAGCCTGGCTTTGAATGGACGGGACATCCACTCTGTCTCTGGGCAACCCATTTCTGTGCCTCACCATCCCCATCATAAAAATTTCTTTCTTTTGTCCAGTCTAAATCTACCCTCTTTTAGTTTAAAACCATAAAATGTATTCTTCCTGCACATGGAATTATCTGGCTTTAAAGCCTATGTATCTAAATCTAGCCTCTCTTGGTGCTTTATGCTCTGTATGCACATTTTTTACAATGAATAAAAGTATAATTGCATACTAAGTAAAATAATATTGATATTATGCATTTCCATATTTTCTCAAGATTCGCAAGTGCACAACTCACTAAATGAAAAGTACAGGAGGAGTTAAGGCAGGCATAATTTAATTTGCTCCAAATCTCTCCAAGAGAGTACCAGTACACAAAACCTTCTTCTTCCTTTAAAAATAATATTTTATGGATTTTATACTGATGAATAAAGGGTCAGCTTAAAGCAGGTTCTGCATTTTGTGTCCAAATATTCTTTTAGCAAAATTCTTACTTCTGGCTTAAGATTTTTTGCAATATAAGCTACAGGATTGACTTACTACTGTAAAAATTCAGGAGGAGAAAAGAAAGGGATTGTTTTGATTTTTTGCAAGAAGAAAATAAGTAGGTATTCCATTCTAGAGTGAATGCCTTGAGTTTTGCTGATTTTTTTTTTCTTCTTCTTCTTCTTTTTATTTTTTTATTTTTTCCACCAGAAGCTGATTAGCTGATTTTTGCTACTTATCTCTATGGTGCTGTCTCCAGCAGCAGTCTCCCTATGGAATGTATTTTCAAAAAGTAATGAGAAGCCAAATTTCAAACTGAAGCCTGCAGCGGCTAATTAGGTGTTTAAATATGGACTCAGCTGCTAACCCAGTTTGAAAACTGAAATAATGTTTAGCACATCTCTTGGCAGTCTTACTTGTTTCTCCTCAGGCTGGCTTTAGTTGGTCTGTTTTCTACAGTATTCTCCTGCTTAAATCAGATGATCCCATGTTTAGTAAAGAGCATTAAGTGAGGTCAGGGTACCCACTGAGCAACAGGGGAAGCTGTGGTGCCCAGCACAGATCACTTCCTTCACCCTCCTGTGCACGGGGCTCTCTTGCTGCTCTCAGCTTTGCCACTGAGGGCTCCCTTTGCATTGTGCACACACCTAACAGACATCATGGAGTCACGGACAGCACCCTGTGCCCACCACAGCTTGCTTCAGCAAAAGGCTCAGAGGACCTGTGACCATCCTGGCTGGCACACAGATCAGTTTAACCTAGCCAGTGCTAGCCCTGAAGATTTCTTGATGTGAATCTTTCACAATTGTCTTGCACATCATTCTCCTCTCACCCATCACCGCTCCCCAATTCCCAGGGTGTTAATTTACCTGCAGGGCAGAGTGCACCAGGATCAAACTGCAGAGAGCCCAGCTGCTATGGGCTCCATTAAAAGACAAGTGATGCAAAACGTGGCTGACATGCTGGGCTTTTTAATGAAAGGCCACACCAAATTTCAATATATGCCTTAGGATGAATCAGGGAATTAAGCAAAACATAGGCTTGCTGTATTAAAATGACTAAAGCTTTCTAATGATTTATGTATTAATCTTGCAATACATCATCACCATTGCTTAGTCAAGACTATAAAAGTCTATTATTAAACACTCATGAAGCTTTCACAGTCTTAAATTTTCTTTCTTCAGGGAATGCAGCACAAGATTTTTCAAGTTTTGATAGATTTTGCAGCTTATTTTGAAGCAGCCAGAGAAATATATTGAAAAATAAACATGTCTTTACTGTTATATTAAACAGTTTCTTTCTCTTCTCTTATGAAAAAGCTTGAGTCCTAAATATTGTTTATTAGATTAAAGCAGGCTTCCTGGCAGTACTACATATATTTATCCTGTGAACACATTTTCTGAGTCTCATTAATTGTGATTTTTCTCTCAATAAAAACCAACCAACCAAATAAACAAATAAAAAAACACACACACAAAAAAAACCCCACAAAAAACACCAAAAAAACCCAAAAACCCACTAAACAGAAATCTCAAATCTAAGGTATTAACTTATCTACTTTTGAGATGTTGCTGCAGTTATGTTTTGCACAGCAGCTGTCCTGTTACCAACTACTACTGTAGGCCATTGCACAGTCACTCATCTCATGTACATGACTGGACACTTGGTGTGACCCTGAGCAACCCCTCATGTACTTCTTCATGTACATTTCTTCAATATATGTGATGTATAGCCTTAAAAAATCAATTTTGACAGTGTACATACAACAGTTAAGGTGGCAGGAACTGAAACCTTGAGTGAATAAGGAATGAAGTGTTAGGGACTCCTGAAGAGCCCTCATGACCCTGTGATGAACTTATTCAAAAGGAAGGCTACAGAACAATACATGAAATTAGTGGTTCTACATGAGATAAAAAGCAAATCCTTCATGTCCTAATTTGTGGTGTGGGGGTTACTCAGGCGGTCAAAGGCCAGTGGCAGAACAATCCATCTTGCCTTTCATTCCTCTTCCTGCAGCGAGCTCTTCAGTTCCACATGTTGCTCATACACAGCTCTGGGCAAATCCAGGCTTTGTCTGGCATCTTTCAACTGTAGGAAAATAACACTTTTCTTCCTAAAATTAGAATATAAGGATAAAAGCCCAGAGCTGGGAAATGCTCTCTCTCTCTCCCTAACAGGTAAAATGTTTTTGATGGTCTCAGTAACTCATATCTCAGCAGATCAGTGACTCCTGCCTTGTGCTTAACCCTTGATGCAGTAGAAGCCACTAGCTGGAAGCTGGGTGTTGTTTTGGTTTTTGTTTCTTTTTTAAAGCCATGATTCCCAGCTTCAGCATTTCACTGTATAAATACATAGCTTTCAGTGACTAGCCCCTTCTAATAGCCTTTAGGAAATGTAGAGGGAACAAAAATTAACTTACTGTCTCTTAAGGACTACATTTAGTAAAGAAACATAGAATGTCTCTATTTTAAAATCATTTACAAAAGGCAAAATAAGCCAGAGCTTGTCATCCAGGGTGTTACTGTCATCCAGATGGAATCAGAGCATCATTTTTCATTTGGCTGATCCCTGCTCCTAATGGCAGGAGGTGAGATGCTGAGAGCTATTCTGATCTGCTGAGATTGGCTGTGTGCAGCTCAGCTGTGTGCTCAGCATATAACATTATATATATATGTGTGTATATATATATATAACAATATATAAATGCATATAACATTAACTCAAAGGCTGGTCTTCTCAAAGTCTCACCAGTACCTTTAAAAAGTCAAATTTTTCTGTTTGTGTACAGTTGGTATTAATTTCAATTGTTTTGGATTATTTAAAATATCAATGTCAAATTCAAGTTATAATTACTGTACCTCCATTCTTCCAGGAAATATATCTCTTTATTTAGAATGATATAAATTGCCACTTTTCTACAGTCAGGGCATTTGGTGTGCAGTGTTAAGTACATGCTAACAGTTGAAGTGGTATTTTACCATAACAGTATCCCTTCATTCAATTAAAAATCTCCATTAAGCAAATGAATGAGTAAATATATAAAAGGAAGAAAGGGTTTGCATTGCTTTCAAGAAAAAGATCACAGCTTCAAGACATACATTCTGGGTCTTCATGACCCTTTTGAGGGATGGGGAAACAGCAAAGGCACATTTCATATTATCTCTTGGGTAATCTGGATCTCTGGTTATTGAAGATTGAAGGTCTTGTAAGACTATCTATAGGATTATAGATCCTATAGAGGTACTCCCCTCCCACTTGTGGAGAGCTTCCTACCTCTCCTGCAATAGACTTTTTGAGTTGAAGAAAGTAATGGGGGGGTTTTATGGTTTCTTTGCTTCCACCAGCATGCACACAGGACCACAAAATCCCCAGCAAAAACTTGAACAATCCAAGATATTCTTAAAATCATCTTGAAACTGGTGTAGAGTTTTGCAGATGAGCTGCAAGTTCTGAGCTTCTCATTCTGGGACTCAAAAGGAACTGTAGAGTCTGAATAAGCATAATGAGGTGCTGCCATTTCAGATCCAGCACAGTGCCCCTACTGTGGTTGGCAGATTTACAGTAGACTGTGTTGGTGTATATGCAAAGATAATTTAAGGTTTAATTGTGGTGGGCTCAACCCACAGCCTTGGATTTAAGGAGGGAATGTGTTCTGCAAGAGCAAATATTAACCACGCTGAAGGACTGGTCTGTCTTACCAGAGGAAATGTGCCTGCAAAATCATTTTTCCTTTGAGATATCTATAACTACTGTGCAGAAAATGCTATGCCATCAATCTTTGTTTACAGAAGTAACAAAAAATTAGCAAGTCTGGCACAACATATTTTTGAAAATCAGTTTCTGCTTGTTGAAACAATTTAACAACTTCTTTTTAGAAGTTTTCTTATGGAGTGAGAATAGGAACATCACAGCTTCAATCTGAGTGATAGAAGTTACTAACTCCCCAGTTAAGTTATGAGTTAAGACAAGGAACAAACTCATAAAAAGGACAACTATTTGTTAAAAGCCATCATAAAAAGCTTTCACCTCAGTTGAAAGATCTTCCTGAGTTAAAGAAGAGATACAGCTGAATGCCAGCAGGCACCAGAGGAATTAAAATGTGGAAGTATTCTACATTCACAAAATGACTCACACTCCAGACACAGCATAAAAGGATTTTGCTCTTGTGAGACTGTACATCAACAGCATCACTCATCCACTGTCACAAATCAGGTGGGATTTAAATAAGATTTAAATACAAAAGGGGCCTGTGAAGAGGGAGGGTCTTATCTGAGAAACATAAAAATGCCAACTTGCCCAAAACACAAAAACCTATAAGAAAAGAGTAAGATACAAAGCAGTCCACAGCCAGCATTACAAAGTGGTTATTTCTAAGCACTGTAAAGACAGTGCTATTTCTAAGCACTGTAAAGGACAGTGTCAGCAATCACTTTCTGCACCATTTGGCCTTAGAGCTGAGTTTTGGGGTTCGCTTTATAAATTTCCCAATACTGTGTCACCCTGGAATACTGTAAACAGAGATCTGTAATAGAAAACCAACAGCCTTCCTAGAAGGGGCATGACATGGCCTGGGACCAGAATGCTTAAGACCTCTTAAACTTGCAGACATGCCAGAACCTAGTGAAATCCAGCAGGTTTAGCTTTCCAGGAAATGACAAGAAGTTTCATGTCCTGAAAAACCAACACAGTCACAGAGCTGCCCTGCCCCAGCCCTCACTGAAAAAAGAATGTAAAGAAACTGCTGCTTTGACAGATTGATTGAATTTTTTTGGTGGCAATTCAGGAACTGAACATGCCCACTGCTCCTTTAACATCACTGTTAAAAGCTCTTGAGCTTTCCCTAAAGTTTCTGTGAGCCACAGTGCTCCTCAGTCTCTGTCCCTCTTGGGAAGCTGAGATTTTGCTGTGTACAGCCCCTCTCCACCTCTCATGGCAAGAAAGGCTGGGCTACCACAGCACCCAACACAGAATGAGAACAGAAGAAATGCAGCAACAAAGCTACAACTGTATCAGACATTCTGGCAGTATTAAAATTCCTGGGGGCTAAAATATTTTATGTTTACAGAGATTCATTTTACTTAGAAAGCAGAGTTTTCACAACACATTTTTTATCAAGAGCTGGATTTAATCAAAAGACCAAGTTTTCTCCACAGGTGTGGGTTTCAACTGCTTGGTCTGCTTTTGAACAGATCAAGTTCTCCTTCTCTAAACAAAGAGGTTTAGGATGAGGAATAGGAAAAGGTTAAGAGTTAACAAATCACAGAGGCAGAAATCTGCCTTCAGCTCCCTGCACAATGCCTCATAATCCTTAATACTTGTGGCAAGACATGGAATGCATGGCTATGAAGAACCAGAAACAAAGCAGGGCTGAACCTGGAGAGGGTTTCTGGAAGGTGAGCTGGTCATTTTGACCATTTCTCTTAAAACATTATTCCAGGGATTTACAGGCATGTGTGCCAGCCTTCCTGCTGCCAAACAGCCAAAAAAAGAACTCCACTGACAAGATACAGGGAGGATGGTGATAGTTAAGGCAATTGAGAGAAAGGCTTAAAACATGGGAATATTCACCATGTTTTGGACCAGAACTCCAAACTTCTAAGGTTCATTCAGCCCTCATGAGTCTTTTTGCTGGCAGAAAGGTGTTAAACTAATCCTCCCCTCTCAAGGACAACAAGCTCTCTCTCTGCTCCCAGTTCTCCAATCCCTTTTGCCCCCTCTATCACACGAATGCAATACATTAACTTTAAATTACCATAGAGCTGTCTTGCCTCTCTGGAAAACAGCACATCTGTGACAGTCACTGTCCTGAGCGCCACGCAGAGCTGGCTTCTCCCACCCAAGCCACGGTGCAGGGACAGGCTGGGCAGCAGGAGCACCCATATCTCACCTACTTCCCAGAATGCTGCTATTTTGAACTAGTTCAGAAATACCATGTCCTATTAAACCAATAACTATTATTAACAATCCTTTGTGAAGAACAATAACTCTTTTAGACAAAAAGGAATTTAACATTGTGACAACAAAGTAGCTGCACTTAATATCCCCAAATACATGTAAGTCTGACATTACCTTTGTGGTATCAGTGTTACACTCTGTTATCATTCTCCAGAAGTCAATCAACCCTAAAAGCATTTGGATTAGACAGAATGAAAATACATTGATGAATGTAAAATGAAAGATTTCTGAAGTTGGCATCCTGACTTAAATAGTTCTTTGTCATTGGTTGCAGGAACAGATAAGAATGGATAAAACACTTGGTGCATTTCAGCTAGAACTCTGTCTTTTGAATTGATGAATTGGTCTGCTGATACAGTAGCCCATTTATTTTTTAAATTAACATATAGAATTTGAGATCTGTGCCTTCCCCAGAACACTCATTTTCCAGGCCAGTCAATTTTTGCAATTAATGCTAATTGCTGCAAACACAAGGGATCATTTTGCAAAGCAGCAAATCCTTTTGCATTTATACAGAAAGTATTTGGCAAAGAAGGACTTATGTGCATGGAGCAAGCATTTAAATACTTATCCTCTAACTCTATACAGGAAAACTAGATAACCTGCTGCAGGAAGGACATGTCTAAGTGCATGAAGCACTGTACTGCAGTTGGCATTTGCTCCTGTGAAGGCAACATGATTTATCTTGCAAATAGAACCAGAATTTGCAACTGAAGACATCATGCAGAAGGTGCTTAAACAGCTGAACTGAAACAAAACCATATATTCCATGAGTTAAATAAAACCTATGATAATATGTATCTATCTAATGATCTAGAACAATCTTTTATGATTACTATTTCTGTATTTTTCCCAGCATTTTATTGAACAACAGTCCAGTGACATAGCTCTTTATATGTTATTATGAAATTGGATTTACGAAAAAGGGGTAATAATGAAAATTTCTCCTACTTCCTTTTACAAATTTTCCTTATATAAAAGAATATAAATATACCCAACAGTGCTATGCTACTACTATGCCACAACAGCTTCATGTTTGTTTTTGCTTAAATTTAAAATGTATAATTCCAGTTCTTCCAATCAGAGAGAATTAAGAAACTTTAAGTGACAGATCAATGATGAAAAGCCACTCAAGGAACTAACTGGGTGTTTAAAAGAGAGAAGCCTTTAATTGGAAAAAAAATGTTGACTCATCAAATCATTCTTAATAAAAAACCAATCTATTTTACACAAATGTCCAGCTTAAAAAAAAAAAAAAGAGCAAAAAAAAAGAAAAAGTAATTTGAAACTGATGGAGATACCTGAAAAGGACAGTTTAGAAATTAAAGGTTGGAAATTTCAGTTTTATTGTCATATTTCAAAATCTGAATACCAAAGTACTCATAGGGATAATTACAAATAATTTTTAAAAATTATTTTAGAACACTGAAATCAAATTCTTTGGTTTCAAAAATGGATCCATATTTTCCAAAAGTAATTCAATATCTTAACTGTTAGTTGCTGTTCGTGGAAAATATTTTCAAAAATTTCAGTAATGCTGATGAAAAAAAATCCTCAACTTTCTGCCCAAACTTAATACAAAATTTTTAACCAACAAACATCACATACATGGAAGAAGACAGGAAGAAGGACACCCCTCATCCAAAAACAGGAGATCCCCAGACAATTTGCTAGGCAGATTTTCCCATCAGTACCTAACACTTCTTGTTAGAGTTCTTTGTTCTCTGCCTAACAGAAGAGATGAACTGGAGCTGCCTGGTCTCTCCACAATCTTCCTAGGTCTAGGCAGAGCTGTTTATCCTATTTTACACCAGCTAGGACACACATGTGGCAGCTGGGAATTTTGCAATCCTTTTCATTTAACTTCTATTGTCTCTGACATGATTCATGCACTAGGGCTACAGGGAAAAATACAGAAATTATATCTAATATATTATATTCAGCTTGGAGAGTTTCAAAAAAATCAGCTCCTTCTGCAGTTGGAGAGCAGAGGAAAGGGAGCAGGAAAGTGTGACTAACTGTTCTTGAATATACAAGAGATGTGAACCAGAAAAAGAGCTGTGTTACTGTGGCTGGGGAGTTCATAGATCTGTGATTCACAGCATTACAGGGCCCATTTGGTATGCAAAAAGAGAGGATGATGAAAGGAATAGTTAGTCATGGAGAAAAAGCTAGACAGAACACACAAAGATGCTAACCCTTGGGAAAGGAGCATATTCAAGTGTGATCCACAGCCTGGGAAAGAGAATACGGTCTTTTTGGCTTATTTTCCCCAAAATAACTTCTTGTTTTGGTAGGTAGGGCAGTCAAAGGAGTGTCCTACACCTCAGCCTTGAAAGAGCACCATGAACTCAAGCCTACCTCAATCCAAGTGGATGGAACACTATTCTTCAAGCTTTTGCTAAAACCAGACAGCCTCTCCTCTCAATTTACAAAGTATTATTAAAGGCAGGCAAAAGAGGAGAGAAGGCCATGTTGGCTGTGCTGCTGGAGCACACAGCACACAGTTCCTCTGCATGGAATTGCTGAAATCACCCCTGTGGAAATGCTTGCAGATAGGTTGTGTTTCTCCTAAACTTTCACCTCCCTGAAAAGAGTCGTGTTCAAAGTAGGGAAGAAGGGGAATGATTTGCCTCAGGGATCCTCTTGTCGGCTCATGTGGTTGCTGTTGAAAGCGGTCTGGATCTAAAAGACCACAAAGGCGTTTGATGTTCCTCATATATATCCTTCAGCAAAAGAGCTGGGAGAACAGTCAGTGCTCTTGTGTGTGTGTGTTTGCATTTTCAATAACACACATGAAACAAGCTGTGCCCTGCCTGCTTGGAACAAGCTCTATCCTGCCTTGGTGTGCCCATGCCACATCTCCTCCACTGCTCTGTGTGTGTGTGAAGAGGAAGGGCAGGAAGGGGGAGAAATGGCATTCATAGGGAAGAGATAGGAGAGGGGCTAGGGGAAAAGATGAGAGGAAGATAAACGGAGAGGAGGAGATAAATTGGTGGGTAGAAATAAGACAGTCTCAAAGAAAAAAGATAAATAGGGAGGGAAAAGGCAATTTAATCAAAAAATGCTCAAAAGACAGAAGAAAAAGCAGGCAAGCATGAAGAAAGAGACAACGAAGGAAGGAAAATAATGCAAAATGCAAAAAGACAAAATTAAATTATCCATCCCACTAAAAAGAGCTAACCAGAGGAACATGGGATAAATCAGGTTGGAAAAATGGCAGGAAACAAACTAAAAAGGAAGCATGGGGGACAGTAACACCAGCTTCATTTAACACTGTTCATGGGACAGGCCTTCCAACAATGATTTGTTCTGCAGTTGCCCTGTGGTCTCTGATATGGATGATGGCTGGCTTCAGATCAGATCTCTCAGCAGAAAGTACAAGCAATGAGGAGAAATGGGTGGGAGGAGGATTCCACAGAAAAGTCTGTGGTAAAGCAGAGAACTGAACCTCAGTTTACTGTCTCTTTTATGTAAAGACAAGTCTCCTGCTCTTCCTTCTCTGCCATGCTTGATGGATGAATCCCTGCTCCAGTACTGTCACTCACTCCTAGTTAGGACACTAGCCCTACTAGCATCTGAGAATAATGGGACAAGAGGGTGGTAAACAATTCAGCCTGCTGCCAGCAGTCATTTCCCCAGCACAGAGTACATCCCCTTTTCACCAATAATGATTCCAGATGGTTTTTGCTGCTTTCCTGCTAGGTTAGGACTACCAGCCAACCTGGGAACACACACCCAAGTTGTGAAATGAATTATGGCCAACTGGCACAACTCAAAATAAAGAAGGAGAAAAAAAAATGTAGAGAATTTTTAGAATGATTTCCCATTCACACAAGCAGCAAAAATGAGATATGGCATCACCAGGAAACTGTTCACCATGGGTGTCTTTACTACATGCATTAAATCTGATGAATGTTGCACTGAATCACAAGGCATCTCCAGGGCCCCATGGAGTAGGCAATGCTTGGCTCTGATATCCCCAGCAGTGCTCCTGCTAAACCCCTGCTCATGCTGTAGGGACACACTCAAACACACAAGTGATCTCACTGGTTTTTGCAGCACTGATTATGATTATGTCAAACTATTTGCCTGAGTGGGGGCTTATTGGCAATTAGGCTAAAAAAAAAACCAACCCAGGAGCATCTTTTTACACCTGAACCAAGGAAAGGTTTGGACTGAATTTACAGCCCACTCTGGGTTTCACCAGAGTGCATATGTGCAGGCACCACTGCTACCTCTGAATGATTCAGAGCATCTGTGTGGGAACGAGCAGGCAAAACCAGTCAATAGTCTGTCATCTTTTATGGCCCTCCTTACATCAATAATGTTGAAAGATAAAGGACACAAAAGCTGCAGGTAAATCTCACTGGTATATTATTATTCTTTATGTCAGACTGGTCATGTTCTTGCTCAATCATAACTTTCCAAACTGAAACATTTCTGGTTCCTTTAAAATATGAGTTAATAATGACAAATTAAAGATAGGGATGATCCTAAATTAAAGAGACACAGTACAAGGCCTTGCTATAATCAAGGAAACAACTATTATCTAGAGACACAGAACAGTCATATTTAATTCTGCATTCCACACTTTAGCCCAAAGAAGTACTAATCCCCTTAGCCCCCCTGCATGGTGCCATCCAGCACATGGCCATCAGAAACAATGACTACATACATCAAGTGAAGAGTAAGGGTAATTTCCTGTGGTTGTTTTACAAGCAAGAGATTAAATTGTGACTACCCTGCAGAGGTTTAAACAATGGCTTGTAATAAAACTGATGCCATAATATGTAATCAGAAGTTTGACATGCGTAATGCAGCATTCATATGTAAAAGGTCTGCAGTGGAAACAGCCCAGCCCTATAATTTCAGTCTTTGTTCGGAAATGAAACCTTTGGCCATATACCTCTGATCACCTACTGAAGTCCCTGTCAAAGGATGGGGACAGATTTCCATGGAAATGACACAGACTGGCTCCATGCAGGCAGGCAGAAGCTCTCTGGAGCCCAGGAGAAGGCAGGCTCAGCTTGAGCCTGTTAGTAAGCATGTCATTGCCACGCACGACTGCATGGGGATATTTTCAAATTTATCTCAGTTATCTGCCTGTTTCTGTGCTTACTAAACCACTCCATGTGGTTCCTGTATGACATCAGAGGCATTTACCACACCATTTGATGTCTTCCTAACGCTAGAAATACCCCACGGACATTCATCCACAGTTTTCCTAAATGAAAGCAGGAGGTCAGAAGTCATGCATGCATTTAAGCCCATTTTACTGTATTAAAAACCCAGGGTGGGTTTGGGTTTGGGTTAGGGTCTCCATGATCTCTTGGGGAAGCACAGGGGGTGACACCAACATGAGTGGATGGCCAGGCTGATGTGTGACAGGGCTGGGACAGGACAGGCAGGGTGACACAGCCTGGGGCCGGGGGTGGCTGGGGGATGATGGAGAAGGGCTGTGATGGGGCGAGACTGGGATGTCAGAGCACAGCAGAACAAGGAGAGGGCCGGAGGCAGAGGGAGCTGCGGGCAGGGCAGGAGCAGCAGAGGGCCGGCACTCCAGCTGTGCGAGGCAGCTGGGCAGCACGGGCGAGCTGCCCCCGGAGCCCCAGCAGCATCCCTGCTGGATGCAGCCACAGGCGGCTGTCTGAGCTCATCTGAGGGCTCTGTGCACTCATCCTCTCGGGGATGAGCTCTACTAGCATCCATCCAAGCCATTTCAAAACATCCCGGCTATGGAGCGTCTCTCCCTGGTTAGGTGGCGGCGAGTCCAGGTGCTGCATGCACCACGAACATCACCGCAGAATAAGCATCAGAAAGCAAAGTGAGGTTTGCCAAATCCAGAATAAAAGAGGCCATTCAGAATTTATAAAATGTTGGTACCATTGGCTTAAGGCTGCAAGCTTTGATCAAATGTTAAATATATTAAGCAAGTGCTTGAGAAGCACCGTAAATTTTGTTTAAAAAAAAGAGGCAACAAACCCCACCTCATAGTCAGTAACAATTCTTCATAGTCAGTAACAATTCTCTTGTATTTTAATCTGCACAGGATTACTACAGATCAGTGAATACCAAAAAGGGATCGGTACCTGCTTTGTAAGTCGTTTAGGTGCAATTTGCCTACATAATGGGTGGCAGATGAGACAGTGATGATCCTAGCGTTGTGACTGTGCGTTCCTGATTGCTTCAGCGTATCCAAGAGGAGGTTAGTCAACAGGAAGTGTCCCAAGTAGTTCAAGCCGAAGTGCTCCTCAAACCCATCCTCCGTCTTCCTTTCAGGGACCAGCATCACCCCAGCTGGAGGAAAAAGTAGAGGTAAAACCTGTTGATTTATTTCAGAGGAGCAGCAATCTAGAAGGAGCACGGGTCTCCTGCTGCAGAGGGCAAACACAGCATTCTGAGCAGTGAGTGACTGGTGATGGCATGTAAAGTCGATACTGATTGATTCCTGACAAGAAAAATGTCTGAACCCTCACTTTGGTTTCTTTATCCAGAAAATGTGCTGATTGACTCTCTCTCTCCCTCCCTGCAGGACTGGGAGTCCATTTGTGAAAAGTGTTTTCAAGAGGTGGGAGCTGGGCGATCCCAACAACATTCCCCCCATCAAAGCTCTGAGCAGTGGAGACAGGACCAGGCTAGGCAGCAGACCTGCTCTCCCAGACAGCTTTCTCCTGGGTCCTGGCTGGAGTTGAAAGCTCTGGTGAGTCTACATCTGAAATCTGCAACTTCTCTCTCACTGGTGTGGGTGAGAACAGATGTAGTAAATTTACCCAATATATCTTAATTACCATGCTTACAAGCAGCTGCATATTGAAATTAGGTTTTCAATGCTTATTTTGGCAATATTTTTGCATAAATTTCCACAAACCACAATTTTCAAACTCAGTGTCTAAAATAAGTATCCACATCCCTATCATGCGATGTTGATTTCAGCATCTTGCAGAGAATTCTGAGCTCATGCATAAATTATATAACGTACTGAGGCTGTGTGAGGGATAGTTACCCTGCTCAGTTATAACATTAACTGGAATGCTATAAATTTTTCTTATTTCGTTAAAATTAAATTACTGTACAAGTGGACATGGCCTTTGTCATTTAAATGTTGATGGACACAACTCATGAAGAATCCTGTTATAGGATGCTTCTGTCTAACACCCATAAATATGATACACCAGAAAGGCCACTCCTGCACACAACACATGACAGAGTGTCAGCTTAATCCTCATGCTACTTCATGTGCCCACTAAAAAGCCTTTAACATCCCATTTCCTGATGTCAGCCTGACCTGATGATTGCACACTAAATGACTATTTTAAATTGCACGTGCTGTGCATCACTTGTTTTGGGGGTTCCTGCCACCTGACAGTCCTGCTTTGTTGCTGTCTCTTGGGCTGAAAGAGAGATATTTTTGGGATCTTTTTTAGTATGGCAAACAGCCATAGGGATTCACCTGTGGCTTCCTGCCATTTAATATAACAACTGGAGAAGCAGTGGGAGGGGAAGAAACTCAAGAAGGCCACAGAGAAAACAAAATGTTTGGATGGAACACAGCATACCTGCAAATGGAGAACTTAAGACTGAACATGAGCAATGCTGATCGGTGGCACAGTGAAAGAAACACAACACAAATTATATTATGAGGCTCCACAAAAGCTTTGATTAGCACCTCCCTATGTCATTTACTCCTGTAAACTGTGTATAATCACATCTGTAACAGTGGCTGGGACTGAGAACTGCCATGAAGGTTATGGACAGATGCAGATGAGAGACAAGCCCAGATGTGACTTTTTCTTGTTTTCTGGGAAGAAGGAAAGGATGGGAATGGCTTGGGGATGAAACAAACCCCAGGCTCCCAGACTAAGTCTCAGCCTGCTACAGTGCAAGTTTCAGCACAGACAGAGCTCAGCATGAGCTGTAGGAGGGCACATGGAAACATTGCTGCATCTCTGACACCAGGCCTAGTACAAGGAAATTATTTGCATATCTCTGAGGCCATCCTGCCCTCCAAAGCTCTGACACTTGGAAAAGGTGAAAGGCGGCAATTTGCCAGAGTTCTGTTTGCAGCAACGCTGGTAAAATACAAGGCCGAGAAAGGCAGCCAATATAAAAGAGCCCCAGCAAGCAAGGCTGATCTGCACGGCAAATGCTGCTTCTGCATCTGCTGGGATTGCTGCAGGGCTCAGTACAGGACCCCTCCATGCACAGACACATTTCTGTTGGTCGGGTCAGATGGAGGGATGGAGAAATTTGTCCTGTGTGTTAGAAGTGTGTTGGACAGCTGCTGCATCGTGAGCAGCAGGCAAGCCCAGGGAGCTGCCGTCGCTCACATTAGCCCCCAGGATGCCTGTGCCTCTGCAACCTCACCCTCGACCTCCAGAGAGGCACAGGATTTCAACAACGCAGAGAAGCTTTGCCCTCCACCCCAATTAGTCTCCACCATCTGTGCTGTGCATCCTGGAAGCAAAAAAAAAAACAGATCTGAGCTCAGGTCAGGAGACAGAAAAAATTTTCATTTACGCAATGCACAACTGTAGAGATACACGCTCTCCAATATTCTTTTGCTCATTCTTCAAGAGCATCCTCTGAGTTGAAATTCTGGTAAAGTCCTTGAGCAGGCACAATCACCCCTGCCTCAATCTGATTCTATTACAATTCCCTTTCTCTCTTCAAGAGCTGCTGAAATAATGTTAAGCCAAAACACCTTTGAAAGACTTTTTCTGTTTTTTAAAGGCTCCCATCTTTCAGGTAGTTCATATCAAGGCTGTCAAAAAATCTTGCCCTGTAGTCTGAGGGCAGTTTCTCTTATTTGAGGAAAAGACATTTTTAATTTACTAAAAGTGAGCATACAAAGGAATACCCAACAGGAAACTGAACCTGTCTCCTTCCTTAACAAAAGGGAAAACCTTGTAAGTGTAGCAGCAAGCTCTCTTTCTTAAATTATTAACTAGCTAACATTCAGGAGATACTAAAAGTGGCACGCTATTGATTTTCTCTTATCCAGAAACATCATCAGCTTTACTTAAGGGTCCCAAATGCTAATTCAGAAATGAAAGCTGGTTCTGCTTTTAATTCTTTGAATTAATCCAATACTACTTGAAACATTAACAAATGCCTTGTCTTTTCATTGCAAACTAATAATGACTGTGCTTTTTCTTCCAATATGGAATCCAAACAACTTAGTATCTTTCTGATTTTAATTATCAACAGTCAGCCTTATAATTTTTTTCAGAGTGTATGTGAAATTTGAAGTGGCAGCACACAAACCATTAATGCCAAACACCTCAGATCTGATATAACCTTCTTATATGATTTTCCCCTTGATTTAGCTGCATTGTCTTCAGAAGATTCAGTTTTAAAATATCACTGATCACATCATGGCATAAGAAAATGAATTAATAAGTAAAATGAACATAAGCTTCTACTTTGTAATTGATTAGCTGTTGCTGAAATATTCCAGCAAAAAGACTGATAGTATGGGAATAAAAAACTGACTAAACAAAACATGGATGTGTGATTTTGCAGAGGTAGTAATAAATTAGAATAAAGAAAATATTTTTCTGCAAAACTATGCTGAACAACTGTTCTTATAGATATAGCTATACATTCCAGTGCGCTGCAGTTCTGCATTTATTGTAATATGTTCAAATTATACACATTTTTCGTTTGCTTTAATGAATAACAAAAATATATTCTTTTTTAATTCTATGACTAGGCAATCAATAAACATATTTCTCACTCAAAGAATGAATACACTTCAAGAGAGCTGTCTTTGTAAGGAATTTATGATGAATTTCTATAAAAGTTTGTAATGAAACTCTTGGTTTCTGATCCATCCTATGTAATTTAAAGAACAAAATGGATCTGACACTGCATGCAGCATAACAAAAAATTTTATGATAGTTATAAACATTATAGGCCAGACATACCCCATTTTTATTGAATTATACAGGAGAATTTGCACTATGCCTGCTCATACTGCAGATGATGACAAATATTGCTCTAACTCCCATACCTCCCACTGCAAAGACGTCCTCCATCTCCATTATAAAATGTGTTTTAAGAGCTGTAAAATCACAAGTATTTCCCTCATCTGGATTTATTTACAGTGAGCTGCTTGGAGGTTTTTAAAGTCAGTTCTCTCAAACTCACTACAAAAGAAAAATTTAAAATCTTTTTTTCACATACAGAACAAAATGTCTGCTTTCCCAGCCAGGCCCACAGATGAGGGTTTGGAGGCAGATCCCCCTCACACAAGTTCTTTTATCTCCAGACAGCCAAAGGCTGGGCAGACAAAGAAATAGGTCAACCACAAACACGCATAACACCTTCACAGCAGGAGGGGAACCTTTATAATCACATTCACCCAATTCTTGCTATTTACAAGGAAGAGATACATACTGTACAAAAAATGCTCCCAAGGGGAAAAATTAGGAGATAGTTACTTCCAGTAAAAGCACAAAGCCCTTCCTCCATACAGGCTTTGCACTGTCTTAGCTGATGCCTTTAGCAGCATTCCCAATGTGCAGCCACACAGGAAAACTCACCTCCACTTCATGGAATGTCAAAACTGCTCTGTTCTGCACACCCATGCAACAAAACACCTCTGGGTGTACCTACATGTAAAATGCATGGCCCACCTCTCACCTGAACAGGAGAACCATACAGCAGCATGCCCTGGCCAGGCTGCCTGTAGCACATTGCTTGTTCCACCTTGTTCCATTGAACTGTGCAACCCCAGAGAATGCCTGCCCTGTGCATCTCTCCTGGCTAGCGAGTGTCGCCCTGGTTTTTTAAGTTTTTCTAAGCCTTCTGATGTTTACATTCTTGTAACAAACTTTCTCACTCACTTTATGTAAATAACTTATTGTTTTGCATTCTTTTATGGAGGAGGGGAAATTTGATGGAGTGTTGGTTTGTCCAGTGTCATTGGAGAGGTGGCACTGTCATCCTCCAATCCACTGTCACTTTTGGAAATCTATAAATGTTGGAGTCAGAAATTAAAAGCCCTCTTTTTTACCTTGGGAGAGCTGTGTGTCCACATTGTGTTATTTCGTGTCCTATAGTGACAAGTGAGCAACAAGAACATGCAATGCCTTACTGTAAGAATTGCCCCAGAAGTGCTAACTGGAGGCACAGCTGTGCCCACATGACTGCTTACAGATGCTGCTTCTTCCTGCCTTGTCTGGGCTGAAGAGCAGTGAATTTACAGCACTGTAAATTCTAAGAGCTGCGACATGGCTGCTTACTAAGCCACATCCCTAACCCAGAGTCCAGTGCTACAGGTAGGCCACGTGCCTCGCGGTATCCCAGGAATGCGTTCTGAGTCTCAACAGGACCCCACACAGAAGCCAGATTAACAGTGAATGAGAACTGAAAAGATAAAAATCCCAACAGTTTAGAAGAAAAACACAAAAACACAGACTTGGTGCAGCTTTCCAGTGCTATTGTCTTACTCCCTGTCTTCCCAGGGGGAGCTTAGACTCTTGCATTTCCTGATGTCTTTTGGAGTTTTATACATGTGTATGCAATTTTCCAAAGCCAAATGGGAGGTAAATGAAGCAAAGAAAGAACTTTTACCCCATGGCAGAACAATGACACCTGGATGACACATAGATACCACACCAATGCATTTGAGATGCGAAGACACCTGGTAGTCTATTTGGCATCAGTGCTGGAAGAGTGTCCTCCTGTGCATGGACCTTTCCTGGAAGGTACCTGCCACTGTGAAAGCAGGCTTGATAAAGGAAAGGGACCGAGCCTGGGGTTGTGGAGAAGAACCATCTCCAGAGGATTAGGTCCATCCTGCCTTATCCCAGGACCATGTCTCAACAGGAGTTTGCCTGAGCCTCTGCTCCAGCACTGAACAGGTTCCCATGAGCTCTCACCTCCTGTTCCCTACTCCCAAGATCCTCTGCACCATCCATTGCCTTTTCTGATTACCTTTCTTGACAGCTTTCCCAATTCCCTGTGCCGGGCAAAATGCATGGCCATGATGAACCAAGGACAATGTTCTGCTTTCCAGCCTCTCCTCCTCCCTTACCACCCCAATCCAGTGATCCCATGCTGATATTATCAAGGAACTGCATGTGCTCAGGAAGCAGGGGAGAGGCTCAGCTCCAGACATGTAGATCAGCTCCATCTGCCTCTCTGCTTCCCTGCAAACAGTAGGTTCCTTCTCCCTGTTCTCTTACCCAGCCACTGTAACTCCTTTGTGTCTCAATCCCACATCACTCTGCACCCTGCAAGCATCTGCCTATCACACACCTGGCTCACCCTACCCTCACTGCTGAGGCTTGTTTCCTGCTGGAGCCATGATCTCTGGCTCTGAGTCTCCTCCCAGCTTCTCCATCCCTGCTTCAGTATCCACCAGATATGACTAAGTCACAAGTGTCCATGCTATTGAATTGGATGATCAAGCAGGAGAAAGGCTCCAATTCCTTCTCCACCAGGAGCAATAATTCTCATCTCTGTTAAACATCAGTAAACTTGCAAGTAAGAGATCAGTCAAGAATGCCTTCATAGAGAAAAGATTCAATCATTTAGTACTCAATACAGACTCCAGTCCTCAAGGTTAAGGACTTGATCCTTGTGAATTATATGGTGTCCAAGCATTTCCAACCTCTGACTGAGACATCTCCTACAGTTCAGACATGCCTAAAGGCTCTCTTCATCCTCACCACCCACCCCAGCTCTACCTCAGTACTTGCTCTCTTATTGATTTTCTGATATTTAACAAGAGTATATGCTATATTCTTAGTTTAATTCTCTATAGAAGTCTGTAGGGGGATAGAACATAAGTAAATAAAGATAGTATAGAAAGTAATCTTACCCCTAAAGGGTTGCAGCTGATCAAATTATTAAAGATTGGGAGCAGGCCTGATGTTAACAGGCCACACCTGTAGCCAATCAGAAGAGTGTTATAAAAGAGGGGATTGGTTGGCTGAGGGGAGCTGGGATCAGCTGGCTACTGCAAGGATGAGTCAGTGTCTGGAGGAGCTGCCTACAAGGAACAGCAAGGAGGTACAAAACTCTAGCAGTATGGAACCTTTGCAATGTACTGACAATAGAACTTCTGCAGTATAATGACAACATAACTCTTTCAATCAGAAAATCCAAATGTTTTGCAATCAAGGTTTCTGTCAAGCCAACTGTCCCGTTCCTCCCTCTCATAAACTCTTCGCAGTCTATTTTTCACAAGACAGAAACTTGAGTCTCAGAGTCCATGGAAGACTGAGGCCAGCAGTCTGGACAGTGGAGAGACTGGAGGGGCCTGAAATGAGACCCAGTGCCCATCTCCACCAAGCTCAGAGGCAGGCAGGAGGAGCAGATGGGATGCTGGTGCATTTGCCTGCACGCAGCTTCTCCCACCACGGCTCAGGGCTGTGATTTGGGCAGAAAGACCTGCTCAGGATTGACTTGAGACATGCTTGGTATAGGCAAAATATTCAGAGAGGAACACCTAAAAGGTGGCTCACAAAGTACAATGCTTAGCAGGCTTCTGCCTTGATCCATCAGGGGAATATTCCATATGTAATGAAAGATGTAGCCAACACGGACACAAAGGCAAGATCTTGTCTGCATTCAATTCCACACTGTGTGATAACTCCACAGCCTTTATGAAAAGCCTTGCCATCATTTCTGACATAAAAAAAAAACCTCCTAAGGTGTTTGTCTTATCATTCTTGGAAACAGATAAACTGCTTTATCTGGCATTACAAAATAAAATAAAAAAAAAGTCAGCCTAAGGCAAATAATTGGCATGGAAACTCTTAGCCCAAGCACTAAAAGTTTGGCAAAGTAGTGAGGAATTGAAAATTGAGTAGTGTCTGCTGCTGGCGCTCCCAGACCCACCTAATGTTCACAAGGGAGACGTGCACTGTATTGGCTGTGCCAAAGATAAAGCAATGTGTCTTTCCAGAAAAAATAAATTCTTAGTTTCCCACTAGGTTAAAGAAAAGGAAAAACTGCAGACAATCCACATTCAGGGACTGTGAGAACAACAACAAAATCTTGGTAGATTCAGAACATGACCAAACCAGCTGTAATAATACCTCCATAAGAACAGATTCACATTCTGAATCAAGGTCACACTGCTACATGTGAACACAGCACAAGCTAGTTCCTTGGAAAATGTGTCAGTTAAAAAAAGTAAATACATTCCATAACCAAGGTTTTGATTTTACACTAAAATAAAGCATTCCTAATTAGGTCTGGTTAAAATAACCCTGTGTTTCCTAAAAATATGCTCAGTAACTGTTTGGTTATTTGAACTGGCACAATGGTAAGTTAGCCCACTCACAATCATAAAATAGGAAAGTCAGCCACAGCTTTCTAATTCAATGGGATATTCTCTCAGAAGTAAAATATTTCTGTTTGCGATTTGCATAAAAAATATTTTTACCTAAAAACTATGAAAGGATTAAATAAAAATAAAACATGGCTCACTCCTGCCTTTCAGAAAAGCCAATGCCAAATGTTCCACACACTTAAGTAGAACTGGTTGGGTTTCCTAATCCATCAATAGCAGAATTTTGTATCTGTCTTCCACTGATAAAATGTTCACATTCAAGACATAAAAGCAAATGGGTCAAAAACCTGCAGCATGTGGAGCCTCAGATATTTCCCCCTTCAAAAAGTGTTTGATATCACAGACAGAAAAAAAAAGCTTTGGAAATTATCAGAAAGGGAAAGATAATATCAAACAAATGTCAGGATTTTCATGAATGAAATCCTTACTCTTTGAAAGCCAGAAGAGTCTAAGGTTACCCCTCTAACTTATTAGTTCTTCCAATAAATAATAAACCTTTTATATAAAATTTGACATCTTCTTATAAGTACATATAATTCTGGCAGACAGAAGTGCTCTCAAAGTATAATAAAATCTCCAGCTGATGACTGCTGCTAAAAGTCCATACAGCAGATAAACGTGGGCATTGCACAACCCTCACTTGCTGTGGATGAGCCAGGCTGGATAATGCCAGAGGTGTCATGGTGCTCTGACACACATGCCCAGACAAGTTACTCACAATACCCCAGGCATCTAATACCTGGGATGAGCAGTGTGTGAGCAGCCAGCCAGCCTCCCTACAGCCAGCTCTCCAAGAAGAGAGCTCTTCCAAAAAATCTGAGGAGATGGCATCTGTCATGCACTGAACTTCATAAAAAAATATGGCTCTGGGAGTTTCTTCTCAATTTAGAACGTGTTAATACTGCATGTTAAGGTTCTTATGACTCTTCCCAGTTTTTCTCACCATACGTGGAAGATCCATTGTAGGTCAATCTCTCCACCACCACAAATTAGATTTTTCCAGGTAAAATGGAAAAATGTTTTTTCCAGGTAAAACCATTCCCAAAGACCCAGCTCTCCCATCATGTCTAGTACTTATCATCCATTACATACAGGTAAAGGCTATTTATTCTTCTGCTCATCCCCTTCTGTCTTTGTCCCTATCCCTTTTCCATGTGAAAAGGGTGTGAACCTTTTCCATCACAGCTTTGCTTGGGTATTGGTCTAATTTGTCTTTGAGGAAGGATAAAGATGAAACATGATGTTGTAAGTAAGACACTGGAAGAACTTTATTGATATATCATATCCTGAGTTCACCACAGCTTTCCTGTGTGGCTGGAAGAGAAGCATTAATTTCAATGAAATCCAAGTTTCACTGGTGTAACAGCAACCCTCCTCACTAACTTTCCCTCAAGGCCTTCTGCAGTGAATTTCCACATCTCTGAGGTTTCTTTCTTTTTCATCAGAACAGCCAGTGTAGCCTGCAGCAGCTACAGGCAAGAGAGCTGCCTCTTACCTAATCCAGTGGCACAGGATCTTTTCATAGATCTCACTGTGATAATTTCAAACAATTTAACTATTAGTAAATTCAACTTCTATGACCCACGAGTAGGTAAGTATGTATAGAATTGTTTGCATTTGATACATGCCCTCGTTCCCAGCTCTTGAACTTCACTTTTCTTCTGCAGATCTGATCCTGCAAATACTCAAATGCAAGAATAATTTAATATGTGATCAACCATGACAGCATCTATGGGACTATTCAAAGGACTCCATGGCTGGATTGTGTGTAGGTAACACAAGGAAATGTATATATTTCACATACTCAGCTACTGATACAGCTTTAAATGTGCTCTAGGAACTGAAGAGGTAAGCTTATACAAACTTATTCATTCTATCAAGAGACTGATAATTTCTCAGATGATCCACAAAGTACTGAATATGATCATCTGAATTAGCTAGCAGTTCAGGAATATTGATTTTAAATTGGCCTAGATAGGCTTCAACCTGAAATACATTAACTGTAATCTGCCTGCAATAGGCTACTAATAGCCTGAAATCTCTAAGTTGGCATTTCATTGTTAATGAGCTAGACAGTGCATGTTTGGCATGCAGAAGTATCTTGGTGTCCCTAAATATCTTGTGATTTTTGTGTTGGCTCTGTTGGTTTTAAGATCATTAGGTACTGTAAACAACATACAAGCAAACACATTAACTACAATGTGCTAAGAAACAGTTCTAAGACACAGAGAAAATTACTTCCTTCAAGGCTAGGGAAAAACATCTCTGGCATGAAACAGTGACTGCTGGTCATGGAATTTCAGTATTTTAGTGTTTTAGTATCTGTCCCTTTTTCAACCACAAGAAGACAGCAGACTTTCTAATGCATTTTAACAGCAATGCCATTTTTAGGAATATATTAAATAATTAACACTAGTGTACATGCTGTAATTTGCTAAATGCTTTTCAGCTGTACAGAGACAGAGTTCTTTCTAAAGCAAAACTAAAAATTAGCACCCAAATGCTAATTAGCAGACTAGAAGACACATTCTTCTGACCTTCTGTCAGATAAAGCATTCTTCACTTCTTGTGCTGAATCCCTCTTTCTGTGGCTTACAGTTCAACCATTTAGGTTACTTTTTGTTTTCTACAGAAAATGAATTTGTTTTCTCTGTCATAGCATTTTTCTCTTTCTAGCACAAGCACATTGTATTTAAAAAAAGTTTATATAATACTCTATTTGCATTTTTAATATATTTTGTTTATTTTAAAAACCAAGAGCTGATTCTGCACATTACTGATGCAGAAAGCATAGTAATGGAAAAACAAGCCCTTATTTTTCAGCTGAAATAATGCGTGTGCATTCAACCAAATTTTTCCTTTTAAATTAGAAATTAGAAAGTTAAATGTACATGCTAAAATAAGCTAAAACAAAAAAGAGGAGGTGACTAGTGCACTAATCTCCATTTAGTTGGATACCTAAATTTCAAATGATTATTGTGGGACCTGGATGTTTAGCTCTAGAAGAATACTCAGAAACTCAGGATTTTAGTATTAATTTAATTTCCAGCTGAATCCTTGAGTTAGGTAACGGATAGAGAGCAAGCGATGAAGAGATTTTTTTTTAAAAATCACCAATGACCTTAAAAACTGCTGAATTTCATAACAATCTCAGGTCAGACATGTAGTCTTGATTATTTATTAGGTAATTAACATGTAAATGTGTAATTTACACATGAAATTCACATGAATTCATAGTAATTCACATGAAATCCCTTGTCTTCAATAATATTTTAATGCTAATTTCATAGCTTGCATTCTTGCACAATGTTGGAACTTTTATCAAGTCTATTGCAAATGTTTGGCTTTTTTGACAGGTTTGCACAAGTCCTCAATGAATATCATACACCTTCACATAGATACAGGATACATATCCATGGAGATAATAGATGAAAAGTTCACTAACATATGCACATGATTATATCAATCAATTTAAAAGATTTACATTTAAACCATTAAATAATACTAATATGTAGTGCAACAATCTCAGTGTAACAGTTCTTGCATTTTTACACTAAATGTAAGAGAAGAGTACAGCCCTGAAAATAAAATCCTTGGTCTTATGAAGACAGAAATAAAAAAATTTACTAGCTTGCTGATAGTTTGATTCAGAAGTCATGGGATGCATACAAAGTCTGATTTTCAGAAGCTATGAGAAAGGCAGTGGAACAGGCAACTGAGATGAGGCTTCTGAGAGAGTAGTGCTTCCAGCTCTGCAGCCCATGGTGGACTGAATCATCCTCCTTAGTGCATTGAAAAAAAAAATAAATAAAAAGATAAAAAAGGAGGAAAGAGGAAGTGAAAGAGAAAGGCCAACCAGATAGCCCAAAGGTCAGCACTTGTCTTGATTGTGCTCAGTGCTGGTGGTTTTTGCATCAGGCCACTTCTCTATTGGGTTTGTCCATTTTCCTCTTATGTAGCAAGGAAACATTTGGGCTTTCACTATGAAACAAAAGTTACTGGTGAAAGTGCACCTTGAAAAAAGGACTTTAAAAAAATGTGGGTGTCGTGGTTTGATCGGAAATGGGACATCTGGGATATGTTGTTTCTGTTGTGGTCACCAATGGGTGGTCGGATTTTAAGATGAGCACCTGGTTTGACCAGTGGGGGATTGGATCCGCCTCTTGAGAACACAAAACCCAAGGAGTTAAAAAGGGGCGCTTTTCCTTCAGAGGCCCTTTGGATTTCCGGCGTGAAGGAGTTTGGGTCTCCCTCCCCCGGCCCAGTTGCTGGTTGGGCTGGGGGAGGGGAGAGCCACGTGGTCCAGCTTGCGGTAGGCCGGATTCGGTGGAAGGGTGGAGGAGCATCGAGCGACCTGTTTATTCCCCCCCCCCCCCTTTGGAGACGGAGAGAATGCAGCCTGTGCTTGAACTGTCACCTTGAAACTTGATGACATGTGCCGGCAGCACGGGGGGGAGGAGACGGGGGGGGGGGGCAGCGAGCAGCCCGGCCGCCTGGGAGAGCTTTTTAACCCTTGTGGATAATGAGAACTTCTCGGAACATTACCTTTCCTAGGAAAAGGGATAAGAATGGAAGATGAAGGAAGAAATAGGCCAGTAAGGGGGTCTGGCAAAGAGAAAGAGAGATGTTGAAGGAATGGAGGAAGATGGAGTGGCAATTTTGCTGGACTCTTTTGTTGTATATTCATGGACTGTTTCCTGGTGATACAGAGGCTGCATTGCAGGGGGAAGCGGAGGCTCGGAGTCAAGAGAGTTTGGTTTTGAGACCCCTCGGCCCCAGGGGGTATAGAAGAAATGGGGGGGACAAAGGTCCCAGAGATGAGACTGTGCTCTGCTTGGAACGAGATGAGGCATCCTTAAAAGGTCCACCCTGAAAGCAGGCCTCTGCCCTATCCCATGCCTGGTGGTGAGAGCACCTTGGCATGGAAAGGAGATGTCACGATATAGCAGGACTCCGGGCGGTGCTAATTGTGGCAAGAAGTCTGTGGTACAAGGAAGGACTCCGTCTACTTCTTCATGAACTGAAGATTTGATTTTTCTTTAAAGGGTGGTGCCAGACCGAGTGTGGATAATATTGGGAAATGTAAATGTATTGTGGATCTGGTAGGAGGAGGAGGGGGAGTGGTTCTGTGTAGTTTTCATTTTCCTTGGTTTTTTTTCCTTTCCTTTTCTTTTGTAGTTTAGTTAATAAAGTTTTCTTTTTTTCCCTTAAGTAGGAGCCTGCTTTGCTTATTTCCGGGTACCATCTCACAGCAGACACTAGAGAAAGTGTATTTTCATGGGGGCACTGGCTTTGTGCCAGGCCCAAACCATGACAGTGGGAAAGAGCATTCAGAAGTGGAGTCATTGCCAGGCAATGGCCAGAGACTAACCTAATTCTCTGGAATTCTTTACCTGTGCTTTGGATGTGATTCTGTTAAGGCAAAAAAATGTCTTGAACCATTCATTTCATTGTAGATTCTAAAAGGATTTTATCAAACAACAGATTTCTCTTGCCAACTGTATTTGGCAAAAAGCAGAAGTGAAATCATATGGCTTTCTTGCAAGTTACAGATACATAGACTGAAGCAGAATAAATTTTAGTTTCAGACTTCTTTTTTAAAGGAAATTTTGGGCTTACACTCTTTGATCTTGTAACATATTAAGAACAATAAGAGATTCATTTTATTACAACTTCGTTTCTTGGATAAGAAGACACATTTAATTTTCATCCAACCCAATTCAGCAGCAGCTAGGGCAGAAAAAATTCTATATTCCAGAGGGCTTCCGAGGGCTTCAGCCTCATAATTTTTCCCCCAACTGGTCTCCAAGCCCCTGCTAACAATGCTGGCTTTGCTCATGCTAAAAACTAGTGCAGGGCAGGGGATGCCTGATGGGTACATAGAATTAAAAACCCATTTTCCCATAAAATGCTGTTTTTTTCAAATAGTGTTGTTCCCATCTGTGTAACAGTTTTTATTCTGCATGTTTAAAAGTAAATCTGGAAAGACTTTGTAACTTTAAATACTCACTAATTAACTATAACTAGGCTTATATATCCACCTCTAATTATTGCATGATTAAAATAATAATGGTAGGCTTTTTGGACTAATCAAAGAGAAATGAATGTTTAACTGAACATTTCACAAATGTTTCATATCAATCAGCAAATAAAAAACACTTGAATTTTTATTACAGTATTTACTTGTGTTACTGAGAGCTCTTTAAGGTACCAATGAATATAACAAACACATTTATTTACAGCATATTTGCTCTCACTAGGATGGAAGTGTGCACAGGGAAACAGAAAATGTTCTCTGGGATGTCTTAATAAAAAAATATGTAAATAGTTGGGAAAACAAGAACAGCAGCATATCGCAGCAGCAAACTTCTAAAAGAAACCTAAATTGTTGCTGGTGGGTTTTTCCCCTATTTAAATAGACAGGTGAAAATTCCCCTTTAGGACGGTGCATGCAGAGCATCCATGGTTTCTGGAAGAAAATTTTTGTACAGGCTGGCTTCCAAAAATACTGTGGCTATAATACAAAATTAGATAGCAAGTATGTGAATAACAAAAGCTGAAATCCCTAAAAATAATTAGATTCATTTGATGATGGTATGAATGCAAGATAAATATTGTCCTTTTAATTTGTGCTCCCACCACTGAGGATGCAGTTTTATGAACAGCTTTTCAGTAGCACCTGGATCTATGCAGTGACTTCTCTGAGGTTGCTGGATAATTTGCCAAATTATATTTCAGGTGGATTAAACCCCCAGCCCAGCTCATCAGTCACCCACAGTAAACAAGTGTTTATACAGGGAAAAACCTAAGGGGAGAGAAAGTAAATAAAGGTGAAAAGACAGATTTTCTACTGGCATAAAGTACAGCATCGCTTTCCTTTCTTATTTTTCTTAGAGATGCTCAGATTCCTGTATAATTGCATTCTTTTTAGTGCTGGAGAGCTAAAAAGTCATAGCAAAGGAACCAGACTTGAAATAACAACAAGAGCAGGTGTGGCATTGAAGTGTTCAGACTCCTCACCTAACAATATCTCCAAAAAATGCAATTTAACTCTAGAAAGACATACCAGTTAATGCAGCCTCATGGTAACCTGCTACATGGTTCAGATAATCTATTTGAAATCTGAAGTGATAGATAGGACCTCAATTTGTCTCATCTTCCCCTACAGGTGTGTGAAGAAAAAACCAGAACTCACCATTATTCACCAGGACATGGAGTGGACAATTCTTTGCTCTAAACTGCTGCACAAATTGCCGTATAGACTTCATGGAAGCCAAATCACAGTATAAAAACTCCACTAGGAGAGAAGAGGAGAAAAAAACAGAGTTACGTCAGTTACAATGATATAAAAACACATAGACATCAACAAGGACTCCTGTGATAATGTCACTAGTAGAGTAAAAGTTTTAAAAAGAAAACAGACTTTTCAAAATCCTGGGTGAAGCTGGTCTCAGGTTCTTTCTTTCTCCTTCTTCCCTACATTTCTATTTTTGAACTACTGACTCTTCACAGAGCAAATATGGGAAAAGTGGCTGTCAGTAGTTGAAGGAGGGCATCAAATGAAGTAAATATGCACCAGTCCCACAGTTCTTACTACTGCTACCATTTAAGAAGAGGAGCTACAGTGCTGCAGCACTGAGATGATCATGATATGGCAGCTGGAAATCAAATGGGGAGAAGAGAAGGCACATCAGACACTGCAAAGTTTCCCTGTGCTTCTGATGCGAATATACTGTCCTTTGTTTTTTCCCCAAGATTATTTGCTAAGTGCCTGTGGTTGGAATAGTTTATAAATGCTTTATTGCCAGGAGGAGAGATGAGCAGCAGCACACCCTGAACACAGCAACTCTACTGATCACTACAAGCAAACAGAGCATCATAAATAATGCTGTGGCTCCTATAGGCATCCAGGGAGATTTGATATCCAGGTCACCTGAGAGCAACAACCAGCCATGAAAATGGCATATAAATGCGAGTAAGAGTTGTGCTGGCCCTTGGCTTTGGCAATGGCAGTGTGATTTGAGAGGAACAGAGCTCACACGAATATTGTGGGGGGCATCCTGCCTGTGCTGCTGCTGATGTCAGTCCAAGGGCAGGGTGGCAGGGGGCTGGAAATCCAACTGCACCAACAAGATTGCTCAAGGGGCAGGGTGTCAGTCTCAAAATATATTTGGTACCAGTATGTCTTTATTGCTAAGAAAACACACATCAAACAGGTGTCTGTCCTTTTGTCCAAAGCGTTACTCAACCATTGACCTGCACTAAAATGCTAGAAAATTAATTAGTCAAAATAAAAATAATATTACTTAAATCCCCAGCAGCTTTAAACCCATCAGGTCTTAAAATTCTCCTACTGCAGTTTTTCAGCTTTCAACCCCGGGCTCTCACAGCACTGCCTCATTGATTGCCTTGCCTTGCATGAAGCAATGGCCAGAGTTATGAAGTGAAAAGAAGCACTGCCCCCGCCAACAGCAGTAGCTGTCCCCACACAAACAATGCAAATTCTTTAGAAGCTCTGCAAAGGGAAAAAGAAAGAAAATTATGACCTTGTCCGACTGTTTTAGCCTTTAAAAAAAGTATATTTTGCATGCCAGGCTTTTGGCTTGTTTCAGCATTAGCTATGATTTAAGGAAGAGAATATGATGCTCTGCCACAGATATTGGTCTCTCTTCTGGTTTCCTGCTTGTCACTGTGGGAGCCCAAGTCAGCCAACTGTTGTCAACTCTACCCTGCCAAGACACTGGGGCTCTGAGATGGATTTGCTTGAACCTCCTCCATAAAGTGACTTTTCCAAGGAAGATTAAAAGGTGTTTCAAATTGAGAAAATAAAACAATACTGAGCAACCTTCCATGGCTAGGTCCATCAGAGAGAAAGGCAAAGGCTGTACAAACCATCTCCCCTTGTTCACTTTGTCCTTGCAGGGTGAGCCCTTACTGTCCTGTTTCGTTTCAGAGAGCTCCCAGATTTCCCAAGCTGTGGCAACCTCTGCACAGATGCTGTCTCCAGGATGGTTTTGGCCGCCACATCAAAGGACTGGGGCTTCAGAGGCTCACCATGTTTTCCACCCTCCCTGCTCCCCTTCCTCCTCCTGGCCCCAGGGCTGCTGCCCTGTGCTCCACAGGAAGGAGCAGCCACCCCCTTCCTCGCACATGGGTTCCCCCACCTCCTCTTATGAAAGAATCAGCCTTTGAAAGGAGGGGAAATGAAAGAGATACGGTTCTTCAAAAATGCCTTTCTGATAGGAGGATTAAACTATTGGATAAATAGGCTCCAGTGCAGGCTGTAATATGAGACCTTTCCTCTTACTCTCTTCCCTGGTCCATCAGGGCTGTTCATCCTCTCCCTACCAAGGCTCTGAGCTATAATGCCTCTTTACAGCATGTCACTACAGTAAGAGATTAGGAAAGCCTGCAGGCACAACAGCAAGATAAATAAAAAAAGATATTCACAACTGTTATTTAATTTCTTTCCAGGAGAACAGTTTCTTTAGTTCCCTTAATATGAAGCTCCAATAATCCTTATCTATTTGGAACCTAGACAGTATTAGTCCTCTGAAATTGTTGTAGTAGTGTGTATAAATTATTCAGTGGCCATTTTCACTAAACAAACAAACAAGCAAGAATTCTTAGATTCCACTTATAAGATAGTGTAAATACATTTTTTTTCAAAGTGGCTCTAAAGTAATACCATTTCAACAACACTGTCCCATGAATAGAAGTGGACAATTTCTTGATCTCTCTGTAGACTTTTAGGTGCTCAGCGATTTTCTTTAATTTCACTGAAGCCTTGCACCTGAAGATGGTAAGGAAATGTAGAAGTTTTTAACTTCTGTCAGTGTTGCTCAGGCCATTCCTCCTGTGGCCTAGCTGCTGTATAAAACCACATGAATGGCACTGTAATTGCTCAGATATCCAAAACCTGGTCATAATAAATTATTAATAATTAGTGCAACAATGAGTGAAGACCTAGATGAAGATTTATGCTGACTCTGCTGTTATTCTACTTCATTAGGCAGCTCATCAAGGAAAGAGATTAGGAAAAGCATGACCTTCTTCTTGGGAAGCAGTCACACTGCCAATGGAGGAGTCCCTTTCAATACAAAGATATTTATCCTGATAAAGGAGGCATTAGGTTTTCATCAGCCGTGGTATTTTGTGGCACAGTGCAGGCTCCAACCACTTCTCCATCACCAGTATGGACTCTGACAACATTATTGACTCTATTGCCACTACATATGCAAGAAAAGCAGACCTCTGAGGACATCCACTAAGCTAAATTTTAATCTGTTTCCTTATCTGGCCTTGTGTTGCCAACAAGAATGGTGGTTAGACAATATGTGCCAAGAGAGTGCTTTTTAGCCTGACCAATGCAGTCGGATCCTTCCTGATAATTAACTTTTTGCTGCAGATGTCTGATCTCCCCTCCCTTAATTTTCCAGTTCTGCACAACAAATGTTGTCCTTCATTATGACTGTACAGTGCCCAGACTAATGGCACACTGGGCCAAGGCTATCATTACTGACCTTATTTATTGCTTTCTTGGGAGGCATGTCATCATATTCTGTATTTGTAAAGCATGTGCCATCAAAAGATCAGAACATGCTTCAGAAAGGAAACAAACAAACAAACAAACCAGCCCCCAAACTTTTCTCTCTGCTCACAGGGCCAGAGTCCTTGTTGGTGCTGATTCTTTGCCAGGGAGGCGGATCTGCTGGCGTGGCACTGCGCAGACCGAGGCGCTGTTCCCCTCAAGAAACTGTGCCAAAATGTGCTCCCAGCCATGTGCTGACTCACAGGCAGGGCTTTGAGCAGAAATTCAAGTTTCTTCTCCATCCCATAGTGATTTTTTTCTATCAATGTACTGGAGAATTACAAATTGAGAGGCTAAGAAAAACGGTAAGTTTTTAGACTATTTTGAAGTGTGCGCAAATATACTAAGCACAACAATTTTTTTGGTGCCTTAGTTAATAAAGACCAGGGTTTTAATAATGTGAGCAAATGACCAAACTGGATTGTGAACTAGGAATTTAACTAGAATTACTTCAGGGAAGCAAGAATGCCAATATTTATCCATATAGGATGGGTATGAGCAAAAATATGTGCATTAACAGTGAGAAAACTGAAACATGCCAAAATTCTTGTCTTTTACCACAATAGTGGCCTTTCTGCTTTAGAATTTAATAATCTAATAAGTTTTCAATACGACCTAGTTATTTTCATTTTCTGTATGCTATTAAGTACAAAAATAGAGAGTAGAAGATGCAAACATAATAAGCTACATACAGAATATCTGCAGCTAATGCTACGGAAATACTCAAATTTCTAACTCTACCCCATTTTATCTCTCCTTTTCCTGAATTACTTGCTTTCAGATACTTCTGTAATGACAGACATGCCCATATTTCTTTCTGCACACACGCTGGATGTGTCCCATGTTCTTATCTAAATAATTTTTCCAATGAAAGTAACTACATCCATAATTGTCAGACATTAGCTAAAATTTTCACTCTTAAAAATATTTTCTATTCTTTTATTGTAATTTGATTACTCAGTTGCCAGAGAGTTATTAGCAAATGAAATACAGAAGGAGCAAAATTTCCCAAAAGACAGCCAGAATTACTTATGCTATTAACCACATATGAATAGGTATGTATATGATGGTGCTACAATTGCTGCTTTCTTTAATTGCCTTCCTTCAAATGTATCTGCCTGGTGCAGCAACTTTTCAGCCACAGGGAAACCAGCACAATGTTTCCTGGCTGCACCTCACGAGGCACATACAGACCCCACAAAGCCAAGCTGGCTGCCACACGTGACACTGCAAAGCACATGTGCAATGCTTGCTCCTGCATTTTACTCCCCTTGCTTGCTTGGTCATGGTCACTAAAAGGAGAGAGCCTGAATGAGTGGCATCTCCTGGAGAGCTTTTGACACCCTGAGCTCCATGAAATCCAGGAGGATACCCAGCGTTAGGAAAGCCTGACACAGCCCCTGAGTGCTCAAACTCCCTGGAGCTTCCCCTTCAGGGTCAACTTCCCCATTTCTGTCCTTCTGCTTCTTCACACTATTACCACACCTTTCTTCACATTCAGAGTTCCCTCCTTTGCTTTCCACACCAGCACAGTTGACTGTGACTGCACATTTCCTCTGTGTCTGTATCACAGGGCATAAAAAGCATGAAATGGGAATTTCAGTCTGGTATGGAAGGAAAATTCAGAAATAAAAAAGAATGGACAGATATTTCAGTGAACGACTGTAACTTCTGAGATGTTTACTGATCAGCTGAACAGAGGAAAATGCAATGTTAGTATTCCCTCAAAGACTACACCACTTAGGCATGGTTTAGATCAGATTAAGATGAGATAAGGCCACCTACCAACTACCACTTTTTATGCATTCAGCTCTAACTCACCGTGTTGAAATTTTTATGGACAGCTGCAGCTCTGCTTCAGCAGAAATAATGTCAAAGTCTACTTGGTTTTAGTACTTATGCCTCAGCAGTTTTCTATCATGCTTTCAATGTCTTTGTGTTAAAAAAACATGCAGGGGATACATTCTAAGGAAAGTTGTGAGTCTGCCCAGAACTGCAGGGAGCTGAGTCCTTTGAAAGATTTGCTTTGCCTGCTTCTTGACACCCATCTATCCAGTGTCTGAAGACAGCAGAAGGAAGAGTTACTTCTTCAGCAAGGAACAAGGAATGCTTCCTAGACAAGATAATAAAAAATGGTGTTCAGTAGTTAGGTATTCATCTTCACAAAAAGCATCTCACAGGTACATCACATTCTGGTTTCTGTTTCTCCACAGAGGAATTATACTTTGGCATCTGCATAGCAGCAAAACAAAATGCTGTCCTAAAATGCTGTCCTAAAATGCTGTCATAAACCACTGAGAAGCTGAAACAAGAACTGAAACAACATGATTCTGAGAGTCTGGACAGTGCCATGGGGATGTTTATCAAAAAGGACCCTTGATGAGTCAAAAACCTTCCATCTGCTACCTGCTGCACTGCAGAGCTAGGGAAGCTCAGTCAGCAAGGTGGCAGGTGCAAATGAAGAGGAGAAAAACTCAGGAAAGAAAGAGCATGAGCTGTGAGGAGAAGATGACATAAAGCAGTACTGACTGGAGTCTACTTGCCTTTTTTCATCACTCTGTCTTTACTGCGAGTGGAAAGTGCAAAAGTGGTTCCACACTGCTAACACAAACTTGTGGTTTATCATTCTGCCAGCTGGGCATGTGCAGCAGCACACACAGTCCCCATCTACAAAACATAACTCCCATTAACAGAACTTTCCTACATTGTCTGGGACTCACACAAGGGCTGTGATGCAAGTTCTGCTCAGACATGCATGATGACAGAGCACTGCGTGCTATTCAGGACCATAAAATGCTTACTGTAAAAGGACTTCTCAGTAAAAAAACCCAAACAAAATCCTTCAGGTAAGCAAGGCATGCACCAACCAACTGCATATTGAGCACAACGAGAGGCAGCCAACATAAATGCAGCAAGCACAGTGTCTCCTGATTATGCCATGCTCCTGCCTTCATGCACTTGACCTCTATGGCCTCTACACCACAAGCTCTATATAATCTCCTCCATTCTGTGTTAGCAGCCAAGATTCACAAGGGTGAAACATTAAATTGATTAGCTCACAGAAAATCCTGTTATGTGCAATCCTCCTCATGACATTGGTGGATGCTTAATTCCAGTTGTGGTTATGGTGACAATTTGCAGAATTTTGGCTCCTAGTCCTTCAAATTATTATAAACATGTGACCTTGGACCAATGCCTGCTGGGCATTTTATAAGTTCTCCCCAGTATTATTCTCTGTATTTTATTAGCCTGAATAATTTTGTGGCCCTTTATCAGACCACTGATCTTTCACAGACTATTAACAAAAATAATAAAGCATGGGTAACTCTAGAGCACTTTATTGCTCAAGCTACACTTGTGATATACCACTGAAGAAGAAGACAAATGGAAGATATCCATCTGTCAAAGTGTGTGAGTGCAGTGGCAGAGATCAAAATAGTGAGCATATTTAAAGATATACCATTTGGGTACTTTTTATATTAGAAGATACACTCCCAATTTAAGGCAGCCTAGTTTGTCTACAGCCTTTCAGCAGGCAAGCAAGAACACCGAAATTCAGCTGCTTCTTCTCTGAGTCATCCATTCCAGCACTTCTAACTTTAAAGGCAGTATAAAGAGATGAACTTCCTGTGCCTAATGTCAGCCTTTGTAAACAGCCTCCCTGTGTCATCCTCCAGCCACTTCAGGGAAACAAGAGCTCTGTATCAGTCTTACAGCATAAAGAGAAATAACATTAGGCAAAAATTAGAAATTATTTCCTTTTCTTCTTCATGAAAGTTTGAACTTTTTCTGCTCAAAGAGCTACTATAAAATAAAGGCACTTTGTGTTGCCATTTCTTAATCACAGAGCTTTGCCCCATTCTACTAAGATAAATGGGAGAAAGCATCTTCATCTGGGAGCTGTTTTCTTTCTCAGAGGTCGAAGAGTAAAATAAAGAAAGGAATTTGCTTTCAGAAACTGAGCAGTCAGCCTTAGCTACTTCCAGCTTCCACAAGAGAATGTGTGGCCTAGTACAGTGGCCCTTTAACTTGTCACATTCAAGAGACACCCCAGTAGCTCTTGTGGACTGGTTAATCAAAATGGACAAAATTTAAGGGAAAGAGCAATGTTCCAGTTCCATCACTACCAACAGCTCCCATTACTGCTAAAATGCCAGCTCATCACAGGAGAGACCCCTGAACAGCCTCACAAAGCACATTGCCAGAGTAAAATCTCTCTGCTTCATGGGGACAGAAGAGCTCATAATGATGTTCTGAAGATTCACCATATATGGACAGAAGAGAAGATGGTTTAGAATACCTTCTATTATTATTGCCCTTTGATTCTCTATACTTTTAGACATATTTTCCTCTTGCTCCCTGGTGAACAGATTTTTATATTAAATTTCATTGCTATAATTTGTGAATTGTAGATATGGGGTTTTTTTTTCTTCTCAGGTGGCATTTACTTCTTGGAATGGCTTAACTCTACACTGAGACTTCTATCTCATTTAAAACCTAAAAATACATGGCACATATGTGATGCACACAGCACATTGTCCTCCATTGACACTGTCGGGACTGAAACTCAAGTGAAGAGCTTTTTGGATGTAATACAGAGTCAAGCTGTTAATGAAGATAAAAGTCAGCAAGGCTTATACAAGATGACAAAAAGAGAATGTACTTCAGCAAAAGCTAGGAGCATGATTCTTCCTAGAGATTATGCTGAGTCCTCAACTGACTTAAGATGGTGTAGTTTTGCCAAGTATACAGAGCTGACATTCGTTTCCAGTTTCTCAGCTCTGGGTTTGCACTTTCCCAATGCATCTCGGGTTGCAAAGCTTTGAAGTAAAAATATCAAGTCATTTGTACAAGGATGCACACAAGCATATGAAAGAGAGATGGCAAAAAAAGGGGCAGAGACATTTTGCTGGTAGTCTTTGCCTTCAGAATATTTTATTAGAGGAGTATCCTGACTAAAACGAGCACCAGCACTCATCTTGAGCTGCTTCTGTTTCAACTTGCAGATTTTTTTTCTACATGAACAGCTTACTTTTCACAAGAAATTTAAATTTATTTATTTATTCAAAACATTTTCTCCAAGCTAGCCAAATCCTACCAAATTCAATCCAGCTTCTAATTAGATACTTTGCTCATATCTGTACACCCCTAAATCTTGTTTCCTTCAACCTCCCTAATTTATTTAACTTTTAGTGTGAAAGAAGTCCTCACATTCCCAATGTGAGGGAGAATCAACATGAGCTTCTACGAAAAACAGGCTGTTCAGAAAGTGAAGGGTTTGCTAAAACAGGGCCTTAATTGCAGACACTCATAGAGCCATAATGTTTGTAGAACTGACTTTTTGTTTTAGTTGCTACAATAACAACATTCAAATCCAATAACACTGCTTTTGGACTGCATCATTAGTGCTGATGATACCCCAGTTCCCACAGTAGGACTGAGCTGGGCACTTGGTCTTTGTTGGCTCAGGTCTGGCTTCTGTCATGGATGTCATTGTCAAGAGATGTGAACTGACTAGTCACCTTCAGTCCTGTAAATTTTACCTGCCATTCTAGATTTAAGTATCAAATGTTTCAGTCAAAATTCAGAATGCAACCAGCATGTCCTATTCTGTCATGCAGGAGCTTCTTTCCATAAGCCAATAGCAAGTATATACTTGGAGATCTGACATAAATCACTTCTAGTAGGACATTTGTTAGTCTGTCTAGATATTTCATAGATAACATCAAATTTTGATTCCTGGCCAGACGTTAATACCAGAGAATCATTATGTGATGGCAAAACAGATCTCCCATTGGCTACATTTCCTGAAAAGAACATACATTTTCTGAGAATATTTGCTTACCTTTCCAAAACCATGAAAATAAAAAGCTCTGGTGTGAAGAAGCATGTTTGTAATAAGCTTCGGTATTACCGCAAAAACACCTCAGCAAATATTCTGCTTCACACCCTCTGAGGTACCACAGAGAGGCTGATAATGTCTCTGCTTTGTAGTACTTCAAGGATAGAAACCTTGCAGGGTCCAAGAAAATAAAAGAGAAGGGAATAATATTTCCAAGCTCCAGGCAAGAACAACTTGGGAGTTGTCAAAAATACAACATCTAGACATGAGAACTATCCATAAAACATACTTTGACACAGACTTCCTTCCTTTTTCCCAGAGGTTTTCTGCTTTTCCCTCTCATGTCTGTCCTAGTGCTCATGAGGCAAGCTTGAGGGGCTCTCAGATCCAGCTTCAATCCATTTTCTTTTCTTTTTTTTTTTCTCTTTTTTTGGAGATACTCTTTGCATGGATAATCAAGTCACTGCTCCCCTGTGGCAGCAGAGGAAGCAAATGTGGCAGAAAGCAACAGGAGCAGGCAGCAGGGGTGAGGGAACTGCAAAAGGCCCTTCAGATTTAGGGCCAGGCTGATCACAGCTCACCTGGCTGCAGCCAGTGGGGTGTCTGCTCTCCCCTCACACCCTCACCCCACTTCATCCCACCCACACAGGTCTGCTGGTGCAGCTGCCTCTCCTGGTTCATCCCAGCCTATACCTGGGACGATACCTGGGCTATGGAAAGGGAATATTAATAGCTTTGCAGAGCAATGCTGTCATCCTTTCCCACTCCTCCAAAAATCAAGATACACAGACTTATTTTTTCTTTTTCTTCTGATCTGACATGAGACTGTTTCTCTTTCATGCTTAAGCAAGCTTAGGTCTGTAGAGGGCTTCTAAGATATGATTCATCTGACCTGTTTCACAAATCTAGTTTAAGATGAGATGAATCATGTCTTACAACTGTTTATTCCTCTCCACAGACTGCAAAAGAAGCTTGGGGACACTGACTCAGATTAAAACCTCTGCATTACAAACCTCAAAAGTTAGTTGATTGCAATCCTAGTGTTCAGTTTCAACTGCTAATGAACAAACAGAAAGGAGGTGAAAAAATCAGAGAGCAGGGAATGTGTGCAGATGACTCAGTGTTATTCACCATACTTGAGCTTTGGGAAAAAAATGGTGAGAACTTCCAGAAGAATCTTGCCAAAGGCTCATAGATAGCTGTAACACAAAGAAAATTCGTGCGGGAAAAAGATAAGAAGTCTTGCAGGGCGTGTTTAAATTCCTCCCTTATTGTGAATGCCTCTGAAATAACTGTGACTTCACAACAGAAAATTTGAAATACTATTGCACACTCTAATTCACAAACACATCCCAAGAGTCAAAGACAGCAAAGGTAATTGTAGTGGCTGGTTTTGGTGAAATTGTGTATGTACATGCATGTAACTGAGACTGAGCTTAAGCAAACTGCAAGACATCATAATTTTTACAATAATGACACTATAGCTATGCATCCCAGGTGGGAACTGGCAGCTTTGCTGCTACTCTATAAATCACACACCTCTCACAGCTACTAATCTGCTGCAGAGATCTTTCAGGCTAGCAAAGTGACAGGAAAAAGAAGTGCAGAAGAATAAAATGCTAAGAATAGAACCAGTCTCTTGATTGCTGCTTCACAAGCTGCCCTGTACACTGGATCCCACCTCCTTTTTCTTTTTACTTCTATACAAATAGGTATTTCTTATATTTTTTATGAATTTATTAATATAAAAAAGGCTTTAGTTTTTTGTTTTGGTTTTTTTTTTCCCTTGAGATGGATTCATCTTTAGGAAACTAGATCTCTAGATCTCACCCCTCACCCCATCCTGTTTTGTTGCTTTGTTATTCTTCTCATCTCACTTCCCTTGCTGGTCCTCTTTTAACATGATCACTCTAATGTGTAGTCCCTGCTCAGTAATGGGGCTTTAAAGCAATTATCTTTCATAGCACTTCCCTGCTAATGCTCACCTGGAATTTCAGGCAATGTCAGCCAGAGCTGCTGAGCAAGGAGCCACAGGGTTCTTCTCCTCCATCTCAATGCTCAGTGCTCCTGGTATTTTCATTCTTCTTGAAGGCAAACTCACTTTTGGACATCAGTATATTTCTTTCCTTCATAAATATGCATCCTATGTATTGTTCAGTATTGGCTCATGCTGATAAGTACTTTCATTAGACATGTTGTGAAAATTCTTCCTTTTGTTAGAAAAAATAACCCTGGGAAGGCTATGTCAGGCTGGAAAAGGTGTACTCTTTTGGGAACTATTTAGGAAAGAAACAGATACTTTTAACTGTCTATAACCCCCTTTCTAAAAAAAAAAAAAAGAAAAAAAAAAACCCACCTATTTTCTAAAGGTGCATCTTGGGGGAGGTACCAGGTGAACAAAACCAGGATACTGAAGTCTTTCTCCTATTCAAAATCCAACTTATGCATGACAGTAGTTTTCCATTGCCCTTTACACCAGCTTTAGGGAAAGAACTACATGTACAGGTAAGTCTTGGCATTCCCATTTAATCTCTGGACTCTATGGAGATACTTCATTAGCTAAACTAATTTTTAAAAGATGATGGTGAGATAGTTCTCTGGGTCTGAAATTCTCATCTTTGTGAAGGACATAAGGTATGGATCAACGTGTCACTTGTACCACAGTGAAGGCAGCCAAGCCTGCTGAATTGGAGAAAAGAGATGTATAACACAGTTAGACAGGTAAGAAGTGCATGAATCTATTTCTATGCACACCTGCTCTCTCCTTAGTGGGGAGGAGATCAGCATCAGAAAGCTCTGTCTTTGAAAAGGCAAAGTCACAGCACTGTTATTTCCCTTTGGTGCACACCCTTCAGGGAAAAGCCTTTAAGAGAGGTGAGGGATAAAATGGATTCTCATTAGTCTGCTTATTCCCAAGTATAACTCAATACAGTTACAATGAATTTTTCCCCATTCTCTAACCTAAGAAAAATGAATGCAGAAAAACAAACCTCTTTTTAATTTTGCATCCTCTACAGGGAATTAATAATGTATGAAATTATTCTTCCTATGCTTTCTGATGTATTATTGGCATTTACTTAATGAAAAAGCTAGAAATTCTCCTCATCATAGACTACTATTCCTAATTCACTGAAAACTGTGATCCTGACACTTTGATAAATTAGAGATCTGCACCTGGCAGGATATTGGATGTGAGAACATAAAGGTTTTAGATTTCTGCATATTAATAAACTAGCATTTTGGGGGAAGATTACCCCACACACACTTATTGGGAAAAAAATCAGGTAATAACTTTTATTCATTTGAGCATGAGATTCTAGCAGACAACCTTTAACAGCAGGTCTGGATCTGAATGGTACTGTTTGAATACATTTTGAATTGCTGCAGAGCTCCAGATTAATAGTGCTGCAAGATCAAAAGTCTGTGATGCAAAATTTTAGTGTTGCAAGTCATAACATAAAAGCCACATTGCCTGCTTTTAGCAGATTCTCACCCACCAAAGTGCCTCCATCAGCCTGTGTTTATGGTTCAGCTCTACACCTGTAAAAGGCTGAATTTGGCCTCCAATGCCACAGAAAGCATCATACAGCCCACCCTGGTGCTAGGAAGGGTGGTGGGTCTCCTTCCTGCCCTCCCTCTCCTGTCCAGGAAAGGGCAGAGCAGATGAGCTGATGCCCACCTGGGAAATCATATCAGCTCTGCCTGGGAAAAAAGGGAATGGGGCTGCTATGAGACCTGGACCCAGCCTGGGCGTCAAGTGTGCTTCCTCTGGTTGCTTCATAGGAGTGACACAGACTCCCTCAGCCGTTTTTTTGGGGGGCCAAAGTAAATTTGGTTAGCCATGTATAAAGCTCTGGAACAGTACATTTCTAATAGGTAGGTAGAGTGCTAATTTAATGGTAAATTATATATTTGGGTTAGCAGCTTGGCTGCTTTGTTGTTTGGTTCTTTCAGACAACTTGGATGGCGGCCATCAGCTCTCTGTGATTTATCTCTATTTAATTTTTCCACTTTTTCAGACCTTTGGCTGTTGGTAATTCAATTTCTGGCAAGTGCAGACCTTCACTCCCTATTATAAGTTACACCCCAAGGCAGACATACTGCCATCTGCACTGCAACAGTGGTGGTAGCTTGTGGATGCAGGGAGGGCAAGTGTCCAGATGCCACTTGGGCTCTGAAATAGCTTTAATACACAAATTACTGTTTGGATTAGAAATGTTATCTAAATACAAATATGAGCCCCTCAAAAACATTAGGGTACTCTCCCAGGGGATCACTCCCTTTTGTGCCCCACTTTTGCGTTTTGTTTGTCCCAACAGCTTTTATGGATGAGGAAAACTAAGTATTTTCTTTTGCTCAGCCTCAAAAACCATCAAAGGAGGAACTAATCCGCATCCAGTCACCCTTCATACACACTCACTTCACTTCTCACATCTTCACTGATCCTCTCCTCCCAATCTCCATGCTCTCCAGAAAAAAAATCTTCTTTTAGGAGATTTGAGCTTACATCATCAGCTGCTGCTTTCCTGAGAAATATATCTTGATGCCAGCCACTGGCAGCAGCTCTCCACAGGTGGCAGGCACAGAACAGTGCCACAAGGTGCTGCTGCACTTAAGAGCAGGTGGACATCATCCCCTGTCCAGCAAGGGTGAGAACAATACTAGTCTTGGCCTGAATTAAAATGGAATAATTATATTATAGGCATAAATTATCTCAAAATCTTTATAAAAGGCTCAAAATGACATCACCTGCTGGGAGGTGGGAAGACAATTCAGGAATGTCCAGATCAGCACCAGTGTGGTCCACCTTTCTGCCCTCCTGTGTGACACAGGGCCTGACCCCACACTCGCTCACTCCTGAGTCAAACATATAATTTCTCAATGAGCTATGGCACAGCTTGATGAGCTACTAGCAAGAAACAAGGATGCTGCTACTTCTCCATGAGATGGTTATGCTGAAATGTAGAAAGCCTATGTGACCATGGTTACATCTTCCTGGCCTCTGATGAGAAAGGGGGACTACAGTGGTTATCCTGCATGATAACCAATGGGGTGGAGAGCTGCTCATGACACCAATGGAGAATTGCTTTGGTTCTTTTTATGTCTCCTTGGAAAAATATTTCAATGTACAAACTGGCATCTCCTAAGCAGAGATCCACCTGGTACTATCCAGGCAGTGTTTCAGCTGTCTCTATCCAAATGCTTCAGCATCTGTCTGATAATGTATCTTTAAACTTCCTGAACTCCACAGTGAGAATGTGAAAATTTCATTTGCTCCTTGTTGATAGGCACAGCTATCTATAATACACATGCAAACAGCCTGTGTGGGTGACAGCTCAACATACTCAGCCTTCAGTTCTGTTTTAGGGCTCCCTTCCCAAAGAGAACAGATGAAGTGGAAAGATGTCAGGCTCTCTAACACCCATCCTCTGATAAAGTGTTCCGAAAGTCATGACAAAAAAGGTAAATCTATCATAAGTATTTCCTATTTAAAATGAAAACTCCATTCTTATTCTCTAAAGATGTCTTTGCTGTTGCCTCAGCAAAGTTAATGAAAAAGAAAGGAAAGCCCGAGCCAGAGAGAACAGAGAACAACTTAAAGACATTTGGGGAACGTGGAATTAAATTCTGCTGGAGGGTAATATTCACTTTCCACATAATTTTGTTTTTGTGGAATAAAAGACTTGTTACAGCTTGGCAATGCTTTTTAAGAGATCTAAATTTATAAAAGAAAACAAACCCTTTAAGATGCTTGACTTGTGTTGTTCCAAGTTATTACATTCTTTAGCTCTAGTCAAGATGGTTTTGATATTTTAACGTCTATTTTATTAGCATAAGCAGAAGTTGCATTGTGTCTGCATAAGATGTGACTCAAAGCAATGATTTTATATTACTTTAATGTAAGAGTGTTTTCAAAAATGTATCAAAAAACCTGTGAAAGCAATTTGTACCTTAGCAAGGATTTTTTTAAAAATTAAGAAATTTAGAAGAAAAATGTTTTAAAAAGGTACTTTACTCAATGTCACTCTATTTACAAAAGCAGCAGGTAAAGCACCAATATTGTCCAAACTTATCACATTTGCATTTTAAGACGATTTCCAAACACTCACAAAGTGAAGCACGGACTGCAGAGCCTCAAAAGACACAGCTCTAGAAAAGCTACTAGTCATGGAAAACCTTGACCTAAGTATTCATGTGAGCTAGCAAAGATTAATGTGCAATATGGTTTATATACTTGGAACATCACAAGATTAGAAGAACAATAGAAAAAGGTGAGATTGCTTTCTACAAATAGCAAGAATCCTGTAGGCCCTTGCTGCAGTTACAGTTTAGTGGGATCCCTTTGAAGCCAAAGGATAAGCTATCCTGTGTGAGAACATCAAAGTAGTCAAATAATGACACATTGGTGTGGCAAAAGCTATGGCTTTCCCTTATCTGTTCACAGCTCTGCATTTCTGCAGGGCAGTGTGGAGAGCATACCAATGTGCACAGGGATGGCCCGACAGATACGAGTGCTCGTCCGTGAGGATAACAAATGATGCAATTATCAGAGTCACAACAAAGTGTGGAACTGAAAAATTACTAATTCAGCGTATATATCACATTATCCAATCTACCTGAAAAGAATGCAGTGGGAAAAACTGTTATGAATTCTGAAAAAATGTTAAAAATTCATCAGACCATGGAAAAGACATCTCCCTAACCTATGAGCCGTTTCCTGGCCGCTTACCGCATTTATTCCAGCAGTCTGTGGGATGGATCCGTTAAAATGTAGCATTAGCTAGGGAAGATATTCCCTGTTTCCTGAATGTTTGAGAGCTCCTTGAACCCAAGATTTCGAACAGCTTTGTAAGCAAAAGTGACAGTGTTTATCAGGGAGGGTAAAATATCGGAAAATAATTATATACACTTGTAGTTAATTATTTCACTATTGAAATGCAAAAATTGATCTAAGAAAAATAAATATTAAGAACTTTTAAGAATGAAAATACAATGATGAT
>WBNQ01012898.1:79838-106908 GCA_013401375.1 Spizella passerina
ATTTTTAAGAGAGATCAGACTTTCTGAATTAATGTTTCTCCCCTCATCTTCTACAAGAATGTTATTGTCATAAATGCAGAGTATTGAAGGACATAGTCAACCCTAATCTAATAGAGTATTAGGAATATTGCATATTTATTAGTTGAATAATTTAGTTATGTAAAAGGAATAATGCACAGATAGGCCATCCTTTGGATCCACAGACCTTGTACACAATACATGCAAGATTTCTCCAAGGCTGAATTTTGCAGGCTCTGTGTATTAACAGAATAAAAGAAGGGGGGGAAAAGAAGCTAGAGGCATTTGAAAAGCATGACAGCTCAGAGAAATCATCTGCATACCATCTATATGACACAGCTAGAATAAGTCCAGTAGTGTTCACCCAGCTGCAGCCTAAGGGATCTGTCACGCAGCCAGCTGCTGCTGCTATTTGACATCTGGGATCTGTAAATGGCATTGAAAAGCAAAAAGAAAAAGAAAAAAAAAAGTAAAAAAAAAAAAAGGGGTGAAAGAACTGAAGAGTTATGTGAGGTTAACAACAACAAAAACAAAATTCCCTATCTCTTCCAGCACTAAAGGCTTTTCTAAAGAAAGAAGTAAATTTTGTTGCTGCAGATGGAGCCTCCGTGCACTGCATGCATACAGTGCACAAATGAAAGGTCAAACAATGCCTGGCAAATGAGTGAAATGAGTGTATCACAATGCAACTTTAGAGAAACACACTCATACTGCTAAGAGCAGCACTGTGTGCCCATATCTGACCAGCAGATTTGTTACTTACAGCTCCACTTGCAAAGATTACCACTGCTAATTCATGCCGTGGGGCTGAGAGCTCCTGGTTAAGGCTGAGTCAGTGGTCTCAAGCATTATGCCAAGGGTATCCAATTCTCCACACAGAGAAAACCTCAGCCGGATTTCCCCTGCCTGCTTAACAATGCTTACTGGGCATAGAGAGAAGCTTCAGTCAGTGAAGTGAATTCCCTGAGAATCAGCAGAGCTGGGGAAGAAAAAAACCATCCTGCCAAAGAAATGGCCCTTGCACAAAAGCCTGGATCCTCCCACCACACCAGGGACCAGGTGCACAGCATCCATGGGGCACTGCAGATGTGTGTGCTCTGGGTTTCAGTGTTTTGCAAATCTCTATGAAAGACAATAAAACTGTCAATCAGTACTTCCAGATTACTGCACAGGCTGCAGTCAGCTTCCCTGTCTGTGGCCTGAGCATTTCATCAAAGGTTACTCTCTCTGTCTGAAGAGCTTCTCATCCTCATATGACCCCCTCTTCCACTCATGACTGAGAGCACTTGATATACACGTGATTCAGATATGCCTACGTGAAATCCCAAAAGCTTTACTAAGTGTAATTTTACAGAAGCAAATTGCCTGCTTCTCTGAGCTGGATCAGCAATGTTTCCCCTGCCAGTGCTAGTGAAGCTGTGAACTGCTGCAGTGACTCTCTGATAGAGAGACCTCACTAGCAGAGATCATGGGTGAAAAAAAAAGACTTCTGTGCCCCTGCACGTGTTTCTGTGGCAGTTTCTATATTTACATCCTTAGGGAACTAACTCTGGGCCAGATTTTGTCACTCCTATTCACAGTGAAGAGTATCCCACTGCACAAATAGTCCCAAGGGACTATACTGAGGCAATCCAGATCATGTTGAAGAGCTCTTTCCACTGTGAGAGGTTTATTTTTCTGTCTGGCTTAAAGATGGCTTCAGCTGAGCCATTCTTAGCATTCATGGTGGTAGCAGCCTGTGACCTTTTTGTGGGAAGGAACATATCTGCCAAATGTCCTCTGCTCATGGAAGGGGCAGATGACACTGCTTTGAGCTTGGAGCATCTGCATGAAATAGGGAATGAGAAAGGTAAGGCACATCTGCGTTACACTGATGCTACTACAGGCACCTCAACAGCAAGTACAGACACAGCACTGTGCAAATCTCTGCAGAACAGACAAAACATTTCACATTACACTGAAGACTTGGCCTTTGCTCTTGGCATCAGACAACTTGCAGCATCGTGCTAGCCTGGAAATTACAATTTTGGAAGCTATGGAACTGACAGCTGTACCCAGCATGTATAGATGTTGGTACTGAGTACATGTACTAGAAGTGTGCTTCTGTATGAGGCTCGGATGCTGGAGCTGTGGCCATCACACCAGCAGTCTTTCACAGAGGTCACAGCTTCTTCCTGAGGCAGGAAGAAGGAAAGGAAAATCCCTTTTCCATAAGGAAAATCCCACTGCACAAAGCAAAAGAACAAACATGCATAAGGTATGACTAGGCATATTCATAGATAAGAGATAGATGAATAAATAAGCCACAATAGTAACACCTAATATTTTTGTATTTTCCTTTCAGCATACCTACATTTCTCTTAAATCTTACATAGCAAAGTATCTCATTGACGAATAGCTACTATTTGACACTATTGTAAACAAGGGAATGCCCTGACAAAGGCAGGAATGATGCATCTGACTCCATGATCTCAGAAGGCTAATTTATTCATCTATCTCTTATCNTGTTTTCCTTGTCTTTGAGGCCTTTCAGCTTCCCAGGAGAAAAATCCTGGGTGAAGGGATTTTTTCAGAGAATGTGAATGCCACATGACCCAACTGGAAGGCAGTTTGGATGCTTAGAGATTTTACTGTGTCTCTAGCTTAAACAACAAGACCCTGGCAGAGGAACTGAAATAGGGAAAAATATCAGTTGCTTATGCTTGGCCTTAAGGCACAACCATCAAATAAAATTTTGGAGCCTCAATGCAGATTTTAACTCACAGATCATGTACCCTGGCACATTTTCACTAACCAACATCATAGAGAAAAGTTTCACCACTGGCTCAATGCAGAAAGACCCATGGGGACCTAGAACTGCTCACCAGAAACACAGAGAAGTATATAAAAATGCACTGTGTAATTCCAGGATACTCGGGAACAAAAATCCCTGAACACCGTGACGTATTCCCATTATAAAGATTGATAACTGGCTAAGCTATTGAAAAATTCTGATGCATCCTTATCTAAACTATTTACTCCATAAATTACACATTGTTTCATGCCCTTTACTGTTTCATTCAGTGATCCAAGTTCCCCCTGACTCCCAAAATAAAATTAAAACTAGAGAGAGAACAAACTCTTAGCATTGCAAAGGTTAAGCCTTCCCTTTTGTGCCTGTGATCAATAATGGCTGTGCTCTGGCTGTGTTTAGGTTGGCCTCAAATCCTGGCTGACACATATTGAGTCAGTGCAAATTTCATCCAAGTTGAAGGATAAGGGACTGGGAGAGACCTGGCATGCAAAACACAGAAACTGTAGAAAAGGAAAACTCTGTGGGTTCAGGGGTGCAAAAAAATTCTGCTATGTTGGTTTTGGGTGAGGGCAGGGGGTGGCTGGTAAACATAACCTTGGACCAGATTCTGGCCTTTCCTTTGTGGGTCCTCAAACACTCCAGCCCAATAGGCTAAATGGATCACACTAGATCAATGCCTTCAAAAGAATAAGCAGGATGAGCTAGGCAGATTTTCCTTTGTCAAGGGTTACCCACGTCTAATGGCTTTGCTGGACTGAGGCCAGCTACCCCAGCATACATGTCCTTTGAGTTTGTCTGGAAGTGGTAGGTGTATTATTTGTTAAATTACTCTTCCTCATCTCATATGAAAAAACCAGTATATAAATTTTCCTACGAAGATACACAAACTGTTTTGTAGCAGATTGAAATACTTATATATATAGATATATATAGCTACCTGGGAGCCTTTATTCTGTTCTTTCACTAATTCCAACAAACTCTTTTCCTCCCTGTAAAAGATTGAATTAGGCATGGCAGCAAGAAAGAAAGTTCAGAAAGAAAGAAGGTGATCAGTTAGCTAGAGTTGCTTAGATGTCAGCTGTCCACCTCCATCTAGCCACTTAGGCTGCTGTCCTTAAAAGAGTTGTCTGAGGTGCAGGAAATCACCTTTTAAGTGTGCCAGTCTCCTCCTGTAAGTGGTGAAGGTGTTTGGTAAAGAACTTGAAGGATTCAAGCTCTCAAATGGCTGAGGCTGGTGAGAAGTTCTCTAGGGCCAGAGAACACAGCACAGGACTACAAGAGACCAAGTTGAAGCTCCCAAAATCATCCTCACCAGCAGCACCCACTGTTGGTTTCTTCATTGCTTCATGGCCTGCCTAAGGGCACTGCAGTTCCCCAGGACCAGTCCAGGTGAGTTTTGTCCTACAATCAGCAGCAGCAGCAGTGCACAAGCCACAGTGACACTGCGGAGCTGCTTCTTACACAGTAGTGCTGCTGAAACTGAGCAGGAGGAGGGCTTGTCCAGCCCTTCCCACAGCACTTCCCATCAGCGCCCAGGCACTGGTGGTTTAGACACGCTTACTGCCCAAGCTATGCCTCAGAGACACTTCAGCAAGTGAGAAGACCACAAGTTACTCCAGACAGTCCACAAAGACTTTCTCAGACACTGAGTTAAAGCAACAGCACAGATGAGGTTAGACAGACTGACCAGAGCATGCCCAGCATCAGCTATGCTGAAGAACTGTTGCTAAAGAGGATATCATGCTGAGTAATAACAGGCCTTGCTTCTTTCGTAGAATAAAAAATGCATGAAGCATGCCTGAGTTCCTTCCTCACCCCTCCTGAGTTCCTTCCATCTTATCTTACAAAGGTGTCTGTTGCTACGTGAATAAGGAAAGAGATACATGCTTGCTGTCTCCTGACATCTTCAGAAAAATATACCTAAAAGCTGTATCTGGAAGAACTTGTTTGTACCAGATGAGGTCTTTACACTGGATGAAACTGAGGTTTTCATTCAGCAGGGTGGATGAGATGCCTCATACAAACCTCTAGGATATATATCTCCCTCTAAACCCACATTGTTAGCTCTTGAAATTTCTAACTCTTATAATACTGAAATATGATTTTATCCCTCGATCACTTTGATCAGAAACTCAAGAATCTCAATGTTTCATACAAGATACAGTCACCATATTCTATCCCACCCCCTGTTTAATATTCAAAAAAACCCCACCAGTATCCCTAATGGTTTTAACTTAATGGCCCCTTCCAAGTCAAGTAATTTTGTGGGACTGTGTTGTGCTGTACCCTGGTTATCCAGAACTAAGTAGATTTCCATAGTTTCCATATTTCCTCTCTGGAAAAACAAAGGTGACAGTCAGCATTGATATGTGCCACTGTCTTACCCTGATACGGGATGCAGATGCCACTAGCCAGAAGCACCTTTATGGTCATTTAGTTCGCACATAGCTCTTCAGGAGCAATTGGGACCAGATTATATTTCTCAGCCTCAGAAAGCCATGTGGCTATATCACCCAAAGTCATGACATTGGTAGGTACTCTATAACAGGCATTTTATCTGAGCCTATTACAGTCTCAACATTCTTAAACAGGTCCAAGGCTCTTTGATCTGGGAGATGAAAGAATAACATGATTCAAAAATGTAAGTTAGGCACTTCAAAAAGCTAAATTTAGGCCTGGCTACAGAAGGCAATTTTTTAATAACAGTAACTAATAAGCACTTCACACTGCACATGATATATTCTTCCTAAGTTGCATCACATGTAGCCTTGGGACCTATTTTTCTTCCCATAAAGATCTAAGGAAAGGTCTGCTGACCATCTTATCTTACATCTCACTGGATTCAGCTTTATCAGTATATTGCATGTTTGTTTTTTATTTCTTAAATAACATTGAAACTTAATAGTTTGCTTATAGGATACATGAAAATTGAAATGAACATTTCAAATCATGCATTTATTATGAAACTATTTCACTGACACAACTGCGTTTTTTCTCATGCTTTACTGGTACCCACATTTTCCCTCCTGCACAGCAAAAATAGATAAACCCCCACTTCTGTCTATTTTAACATCTCCCAGCTTCTGTGTGATCTATCACAACTGCACACTTTGAAAGACTTTACTCAGAAACTGCATTTGAGCTAAAAACCAAACCATTATTTAGGCAAGCATCTGTACTTTTCCCTCTGTAACTAGAGGGACATAGAAGTTCTAAAGCATTTTAAGGCCTCTTATTTCCCATTTCCTCCAGACCCCTGACCATCAAAGTCTTTCTGCAAGTCTGAAGGAAACAAGGCAGGGAAGAATACTTTTTATGGGGCAACGTTTCTATGGGATCTGCATAAAAACACGGCACCTTTGTTCTGGAGCTCCACCACAAAGAATTGTTCAAACATGGCAAAGATGATTAATATGCTGCAACATCTTAGGCAAGGAAAGCTTATCCTACAGGTGAATCAAGGAGTCCAGGTGTTTGGAAAAGGCTGGCCCCTGTCTCCTCCAATGATTCCAAAATCACATACTATTTCTGGAGCTTTTTCAAACCACTTTGTTAAAACACCTGGGCTCTCTCAGCTCCTTCTGCTAGATATTGCCATGGGGGAGTATTACATATTACTCATGTGCACCTTGATAGAACTCACAAAAATAAGTGATCAATGACAATAAGAGCCAGGCATTCTCAATTAAGATGATATCAGCTCATAAAATATATTTTTTCTTTTATGCCTGCCAATTCTTAATTAAAACAGGTAACGTAAACACATAAGTGCTAAAATTGAATTTGGAAACGCTGAAATTCCCAAAGACAAGCTGTTATTGACATGTTACAGAAGAAACAAAATATTACTTCCTTTATGAGTTTTCACTTTTGGCTTACATAAGAAAAGATTATTATCTAGCCAAAATAAGTCTCAATTTATAATTTTCCCTATACTCACATAGTGAAATGAAGCTTTAGATCTTCACTGTAATGATAAATAGCACATTAAAAAAAGAAAGTCCAAAGAACAAAGCATACTCATGAATTCAGAGGCTGACTGTAATTACAAAGTCCAACATTTGCTCACCTTTAGAAACTATTCCTGTGTCTCATTCACACTACTCTGCTTTCTGAGACTCACAAAATGAGCCAGGATACTGAAATGACCATTTAGTCAGCAATTTATATCACTCTTGAAACTGCATATGGATATTCAATACCAACTTCTGTTCATTTATTGTGTTTGAAAATGTGAAGGATCTGTGTGGATGCAGTTGATGTGTCCAAGATAGCCAGCAGCTCTCCGGTTGCAGCTGACTTCACAGTCATGCCTCAGCAATTACTAAATCTTCCACCATTACTATTGCATCCTTAGGCTTGGATCTGTTTCCTGAACCTCTCCCATATGAGATAAAAATCCTCTATGCCATGAAAGAGCAACTCAAAACTCTTACACTTATCTAGTTGTCTATCTTCATGCTAGCACCTGCATCCCTTTCAGTTCAATATATCTAGGTTAAAGGCACACGTTGCAGTGCTCACAAAATACTTTACAAAGCCTTCTGATGTTCTTGCTGCTTCCCTGACTCCTTCTCTCACTCCAACAAAAGGGGAAAAAAGCCTCCACATTCATCCAACTTTTTCCTATACATTTCCTTGCTGCATTCACTTAAAACTAGCTTCACTTCCCAGACAAGGTTTCTGATCAGTTGACACAGCATTCCCATTGCCCTGTGTCTGACTGCTTGCTCTTCCGTCTTCTCAGTAGACTTGACACCCACACACTGAGGTAGGGAATTTACGACAACTCCCGAATAAAATATCCTCTTTTCAAAGATGCTACACAGCAGCAGCTTGCTGCTGTGCATCCTACTGTGCTACCTTCTTGGTGCCTTCAGCTCCTGCTTTTGCAACCTGCAAGCTTCACTCTTCACTTCCAAAGAGCTTAGTAAAACTGTTATTATAAGATGGGATTGATTTGAGACAAAGGCACTGACTATTTCCAAGTCATGCCTGTTTGTTTTATCTGAGTATTTGCTGTTCTGTGCACACATCACTGGGAAAAGAACCAAACAAACGAAAAACCCAGCCCAGGTTTTCAGTGTCAGGTTTGTTTGGACCCCAAGGAGAACCTTTCCCTATGCCCCTGACTAAGGCTGGCTGAGGGTCCTGTTCACCAGGAGTAGTCATTGCCTGTACCTGCTGCCAGCTCTGAGCACCCCCCAGAGAAATGTCGTGGTTCATTTGCTCCAGTTACAAACAAGTGCTGGGTGCCAGGTGTTAGGAATTTTCTGTAGAGCAGGCTGAATAGACAGGTGGTGAAAGCTGCTGACAGCACAGAAATATTTAGCTTAACAGAGGCTTGGGAGGATCATTAGGAACTTCCTGAAAGATGCAGCAGAAGTGGGCAATTAGACAACACTTTACAGGGGAATGATTGCAGATCCGTGCAAGGTGTTGCTCCCCAGAAGAGAAAAACAAACAGTGTGGTCACAAAGAGTGTGACCTCTTCAGAATAAGAAGCTCATTAAAAGAAGGACTGCAAAATGCCTGCAAGTGTGTGTGTGGTGGGGAAGAGTGTACAGTATAAAGCAACTAAGATCTTTGATTTGTTGCCTGTAACTACCATGAATAAAAGAAAACAGGAGTTACAGAGACTATTTTTGGCTTGATTTCTTCCTTAATGAAGAAAAGCCTGGTTCAGCCTCATTGCACTGGAACTGCAGGCTGTTGGGAACGCACAAGAATCCAGCTGCTTGTCAGGCAATGTGTAGACAAAAGGTGACTAAAACCAGCTAATAGCCAACTTTTGCAGGCTACTCTCCCTGCAAATTAGCCCAATGCTATGTAGTGTTTTCTAAGCAGTCAGACTGATTAGCATATATGAACTCTGGCACATACAGAAATCACACCACTATTCAGCACTGTACAGGCTAAATAAGGGTTTAGAAGCCTTCAAAATAATCCTTGCAATTAACTGTAAATTCATTGGAAACAAAAATATTACAAGGCACGCATTTTAAAATATGTAGCTGAATTACAGTTCTTACTGACTGAAGAAATAGAGAAATTTAGCTTGTGGGTCTTTTAGTAGCAAGTGTGTACATGGGTGGGAATAACAGCTGCCTGCACACTTCTTATGATTCAGATCTGAAGAGCCATGGGACTCACCTCCCAGAACAAATTTATGGCCAACTAGGATCAAAATTCTGGCCTCAGTACCTTCAATACCTCTGAGTAACTGTCCAGATGAATTGCTGGAATTGTCATTTCCCCATTAAATCTGAGGCAAGTTTCTAATTAAGGCAGTACGTTTGAAATTATGAGGTGGAATTCCTGATTATGTTAAAGTCAATTGTAAGTTTTCAAGAAGACATGGAATTGCAGCCCTAAACCCCATTATTTAGAAGGCTATTATACTCCCCCAACAAGGGCTAGAAATATATGAATGTAACAATCAGGTAGCTTTGTGAGTCATGTTTATTGAATGTAATCATACAAACTGTTAGGTACAGAATGTTTGACAGTTCTTCTTAATCTTGCATAAATGACAAGCTCTTTTATGACCATAATATTATATCTATCTTCCTTTAATGTTCACTTTTTAAGGAGTTAAGGAGTTACTTGGCCCCTAGGTGGGAAGGATACAGGTCAACTTAAAAGGTAAAATTAAAAAAAAAAAGTGTCAATAAAAGAAAAGTAATGTTAATTGGTTTTGAGTTTTTTTCATTCTATGTTCCTAAAGCTCCATTGTGGTTTCACAGGTTTCTACCTGCTTGCTGTTCATGTCCAGAATGAACATAAAACCACTAAAATAGCTTCCCAGTTTTTAATAATGCTTGAGAATTGGGTCAATATGTGCTGATAGAAGCACTTCAAATGCACCAGCCACAAAAGAGAGGGGGAAGAATGGACAGGGCTTCTAACCTCAGTGGTGGTGATCTGCAGTGCCCTTTCAGCCTCCATTGTACAAGACACAAGGAGCAGTGTGAGTCTCCAGTCCCCAGACAGCAGGGGCAAGCTCTGTGCCTCCATGCCATGGATGGAGGCTTTGGATGTCCTTCCTCACAGCATAACTCAGGGGCTTTCCTTGCTAACCTAGAGAAGGAGGAAATGTTTGAATTGATCTGTGCAAGGAATGACTAAAAAGCTCCCATGTCAAAGGCAAAAGAGAGCCACACTGCCAAGGAACTGGCTGGGGGCAATGATGAAAGTACATTGATAGATAAGTAGAGGTTAAGCTCCTGCCTTTAAATTTCTGTGTCTGCCCACTGATACCTATTTCTGCCTTGCCTTTGGCAGCCAAACTCAGAATTTGTAGTTCCAAGATATAAAAAAAAGGAAGCCAGAAAGGCTCAAGAAGGTAGGTTTGGGAAAAGGACAGAGGGAGGATTCAGTGGGAATGGAGATGCCAGGGAGCCATTGACATGAAGAGGGCAGAAACATCAGAAGAGAGGAAAACCTATCAGTAGCTATTTCATTCCCTTTAGAGAAAATTAGCTTAATGATTCAGTCACTCTTTTCTGCTTTTCAGTTGAATAATAATGGAAGTTATCTTTCAGGCTTTTCCCAAGGCTAGCATGATACCTCTTCCTAGGACAAAAACAGCCACTGGACATAACACTCTTACTCCGTGTTTTTTAAATTTGACAGCTTTGAAGCTAATTCAACAAAATAGTTGCCAGAGAAAAGATATCATGCAAGCCATATCATTCATGTGTACTCTTCCAATCCTATATAAAATCAATGAAGAACCTTATTTTTTCCTGGTTGGGCAGCAGGATGTCTTCATCTCAGAAGCCAGCTAAAGAGAAACTAAAAAAACTTAGCATAGTGGATAAAATATGGAGAAGAGCAAATCACATTGTTCCATTTAAAAATGTGCATTTTTCTAACTGTACAAGCACCATTAATATGGGATAATTTTTAAAAATGAAAATGAAAAAGCACAATAAAACTACAGGTTGTTACCATTGATATGTAATGCTGGCTTGCAGTATGCAAACCACAGAATGCAAAGCAACTCCTATGAGTACACAAGTACTATCTTAAACATAATTGAAACAGGCAGATGTGTGTTACAAAGCTATATTTTCCATTCTGTATTTTATATTTTTTTATTTTAAGAAAGATGGAAAAAGAGAGATAGAGTAAGAAAAGGACAGAAAGAATGAGGAAAAGAAAAAAGAAAAAGAGTGACAGAGACAGAGATGGAAATACAAATGTGCCAGGAATGCTGAACGCTTTGGAAGATCTTCAGAGGAGGCAAGGAAAGTTAAGTATACAGAATGGAAAGAGTACACAATTTTCCTGGATGGAGCATTAGGGGGGAATATGCAAGCTAATGGCTAGAATAAAGCCTGTAGCCTCACATATGCTGCCTGGAGAGTTAAACAAGCCTTGTGTGCACTGTGCCAACCCAGCTCATCCCTGCAAGCAGGTACAGCTGTGAAAGTTCTGTCACTGCTGACCAGGACATGACTCTAACATCCTAGTTTAGTTTCTCTAATATCTTAGTGTAGGAAATGCAACTTCCAACAATAAAATCCTGAACTATGGAGCAACTCCCATTCTTTATTCAGGGACCATCGACTCAAAAGTCTGCTTAGTGTAAACACTAAACAAACAGTCAACTCCTGCACATAATATTTTCTGGCTATGATCTTATGCTCCTTTAGGTTCATGTGGCAGCAACCTCTTTCCAGGTTCTTCATTCTCTCTGTTTTCATATGCTTCTTCATCCTTGCCTATTCCTTGTGTGGGTTTTCTCCTTAGTCTCCCTTTCCTCTCAGCCTTTAGTATCTCTCCATTTTGTTTTGCTTTTCAATATGCACATGACTGTCTATTTTGGACTAAATTTAAAACTAAATTAAAAAATATGACCATTCAAAAAGAAAATGGAACATGACATGTGGAATTCGTGTTGTGGAGGTTTTTTTTCTCATATCATTCTCTTATCTGTTTGCCTTTTTTCAGCCATTTTCTCCTATGTTATGTGTCTGATTCAGTTGCTTTTTGAACACATTGGTACATAATCCTTTTTATAGCATCCATTGCAGTAGAAGGTTAATTTTTATTTAACTCAAAGGCTAGACTACATTAAAAAAAAATTAATCAAAATGAATCTGCAAAATCTGAAATTAGCCTGCAAAAAAAGAAAAATTATTTAAAAAATGTTTTAAAAATACAAAAATCAGTAAAAAAATCTATTTTTCAAGTAAAATAATAATTTAGGGCTGGTAGCATAAATTTATACCATCCCTGTGAGACAGAATATTCCTTATATCATCAGTGACATACAATCCCACCTGGTGCTGAAAAGGAACTGGAGGAAAAACATCACTAATTTTTAGCACCAGAAGATGGTGTGTTTTAAAAGGTTGCTGCAATGGCAGCTTGTGGAAAGGGTCCATGAAGCCAGACAGCAGGGAAAGCACCACCTAGGTCCTTTCCTCCTCAAGCTGCAGAGAACAGACCCAGGCTGGGACCCACAGCCACAGTTTCCTTTCAGCCTCCACCCATTACTTACACACCTGTCCCCCATGACAGACCCAAACTCCCCAGAGCATGATCTTCTTACTGTAGGCTCCTATAAATTAATTAAATTGCCCGTTCTGTCCTCATTCTACTGCCTTACAAATCCCTAAAACCGGGGCTAGCAGGTAGCACTTTTCCAGCTGAAATGAAGGACTAGCCATTTTGCATCCAGCTTCTGAAAAATAACCCCCATGGAAACACTTTGGAAGCACAAAAGAATGGCTTTATTTCAAAACATTATCTTTAGAAAATAAGGTAAAATTACATTTAAGAGACTAAGGATATAGATGCTAAATTTTCACACAGCCTAAGAATGGCATTTCTGGACTACACTTAAAAAATTACCTTTGCCACCAGCAATTTACATTACCTGAGGAACTCTTTGTAATCTAAACAAAAAAAAACCTACTAAGATCTCTATCTGAGTCTCCCCTACAGACTGAGCACCCCCTGCACAAGGCTGAGAGGGCTGAGCTCTGCCTGGACAGGGAGGCAGAGGCAGAGCCCAGAGCTCAGAGGGGGTGAGGGACCCCTCATTTCAGCTTGTCAGCTCCCCAGAGCTGCTGCAGCCACACGTGCTGCCCATCTCCACAGGCACACACACCCTGGGGCCCAGGGCTCACCTATCCATGCAAACATGGCTCTAAATGCTCTAATTCTGATTGCATTGAGATGAAGAAAAGGTTAATTGGATATGGGAACACTGCAACAAATTGTCCTCTTTTGCAAGCAAAGGCAAACATTTTATTTTCTCCTGCTGGGTGGAAACACAGAAATGGGTACTGCCTTCTGACTGGCATGTCATGTTTTCTAGAGGTATGATTCAAGCAAATTAAAAACAAACAGACAAACAATATTCTGTCCCTTCTGTCTGTAGTACTGAATGAAAGGGCACCTGGAGAGGCAAACACAATATAGTTATATATCATTGGTAGTCAAGGTAACTACAGTATTATGATTCTAGACTAAAAAGTTGTTTCATGTATCTTCTAATATAGCAGTCTTCTTCCAGCCACTTGAGATTATCTTAACTGGAGGAAGAGCCTAAGATTCTCAGGAGAGCTGCTCAGTACATCAGCCTTGTTCTGTCCCAAATAAACACATTTTTTGACATTTCCATCTATTATCTACAGCTAGTGCTTCAAAGTATAGGCCTTCATGGCACTGGAGATGTGCTTTGTCTTCTACTTCCAGAAACAAAATCTGGAAGGAAATCCCATTTGAAGATTTCACTTAGGCAGGGACAGAACAATTAATTTTTGCATCAGCTAAAAGAAAAAAAAAAAAAAAAAAAAAAAAAAAAAAAAAAACAAAAAAAAAAAACCAAATACACTGATGGAAAGAGGGCTCAGATTCACACAAAAGAAGTGTTTTCCACAGGATATTTCCATTTTGTGGCAAATTTTAAACAAACAAACTTTTTAAACAAACTTTTCAAAAACTTTCTTGTTAAAAAAACCCAAATCATTCATAGTGTGCATTTGCAAATCAACGCAAAGCACTGATAAGCTGAAGTTTATTCATTCATGAAGATTTAAAGGTCTACATTCTAAACCAAAGATTGTCTTCTATAGTACAGCAGTCTGGGACATGAGAAACAGAGTTGGGATGAAAAGCCTTTGATCTGGATCAGGCTGAACACAAACTGCCACTTTTCAAGTTAATCCCTTCTACAGAGATTCTGCACTTTCTCTGTGTTATTTTGTAGATATGAGTGTAAAAGTGTTTCTTTCTCTCTTTTGCCAATAAATACTCCCATTCAAGCAGACATATCTCTTGGAAAAATTCTGTCTTCGCAAAAAATTGTTCCAACTAGGACCATGGAATTTTTGCATGGACTGACTTTCAAGTGTTGAGTGTAAGCTGGAAGAAAGCCTGTGATATTTTAGGTTGGAAAATTAACTTGTTACAAACCTCCAGTTCAGAAGCCCCCAGCTGCCATGACAAAGTTTTGAAAAGGAGAAATTGCTTTTTGCCTTGTATTATTTTTCCTTCCTTTCATTTTCCCTCTGATTTGCCATCAAATTCTTAAAGAGACAGAAGTACAGACAATGTATCATTTAAATGAGATCCATGTTCCAGGAAGCTTAGTTGTTGTAAATTACTTCTTAAAAAAGCACAAGTGAGCATAAGTGAGATTGGAGTAAAATGAGAGGAAATGCAGAACAGCAAATGTTGCCCAGAGCCATGGAGATCTCTCTCCAACCACAGGCCCACGTTTTTCATGCTTGGGAGCTAAAACATTGGCAAGGATTATTTTTCAACTAGGTCAAAGTAAATGCTGGAAAGATGATTTGATTTATTTTGTCTCCTCAAGTCACATCAGTTGTGAAGAGCCACTCCTGCCAAGCAGCCTGAAGTCAACAGTAATCTTGGTAAGAGAAGTCAGTGGCAGAGATAATGTTAAAATCAAATAAGGAATGAAACACAGACGAGCATTATCTTGGGGAAATTAATCAGGTGGTGGAAACAGTTCACATCACCTTGTGCAGAAACAATGCCTCAATATATGAAGAGAAATCCAAACTGAGACATGATTATTAGGCTTGTAATGATTATCATGTTAGATGTTTGGCTAATTGAACAGCCTATAAATATCTTTAGGAATATTTACTTTTCTTCTTACTAGCAAGGATTTCTAGCACCAGGTATCAAAAAAGACCATTAAAAATGCTGGCATTAGACACTTTCTGCAAGACTTTAGGCTAAGAAGGGTTTCAAAGTGTACATGAGCATGATAATTTACAGTCAGATGATGAAAATGTGGCAGAGATGATACACATCATGTAATCTTGAACACATTAAATTTTAAAACTATATTTTAAAACTTAAGTGTTAATGAAAAAAATTAGTCTATGCCCTGCACAAAAAATGAAAAAAAACAAACAAAAATCAAGAACAAAATAAAAAACCAAACAAACAAAATACACAAAACACCACCCAAACAAGGAAAACACACCCAAACAAAACAGCAACAAAAACAACATCAGCAACAATAAAACAAACCAAAATCCAAAACACACAAGAATAGAAGCTGCTTCGGAGTCATTCTTACTCTAAACATCAGCCTTTCTACATTTGTACCCTTTGTTTCCACAGAATGTTTTTTTATTTGAATAAATGTGATTTTTTTACATTGCTATGAAGTTCTTTTCAAATATCTGCTTCCCAAGACTGCATTCTGGTCAAATTATTGCTATTCCTATCACTATATGCACTTAAATCTTAATATTGGCACTGTATGAACACTGATACAGTGCCTGGAAGGCCCTGAAGTCCTGTGTAAGTTACAGTACCTGTGTTCAGGTCTGGACGCACAAAGCAGACAGGGTTTCATGTGGGTTTGGCAGCTAAAATGTGCTAGATATACAGAGTTACAGGGTGGCTGGGGCTGGAAGGAGACTGTCCCTTCACATGCTGGGCCCTCTGGAGGTGGTTTCCCAGGGCTCTGTTCAGATGGCATTTGAATATCTATCAAGACAGAGAATCTACAAACTCTCTGGGCAACCTGTGCTGATACCCAAAAGCTCTTATGCTAAAAAATATAAAAAACATATAGTTTTTCCAATTTTAAATGGAATTTCTTGCATTTTAGGTTTTGCCCAGCGCCTCTGGTCCTGTCACTGGGCACTGCTGAGGAGAGCCTGGCTCATAACTCATTTAAGAACTGGGACATCTATTCAGAGCTTCAATTCTGTGCCACTGAAAAACAGTCCCTGAAGAACAAATTAAGCATGGGCATAGTGGCATTGGTCCTTGGGAGGTGCCGAGTCTCCTCTCTAGCAGTTCTTCCCCGGGAGCTCTGCCCTTTTGCTGCAAGGATGGAGCAGACAAGCAAATCCTGGCACTGCCTGCACACTCAGGCTGACCAGCATCTGCTGTTTGATGTGCAGCTCATACCTGGCAGGTTGCTCACACAGCATACAGGCTCTGCTTATTCCACATTTACTTCAGCCCACAAGTTCTCCATGCTCTTGGCAGCTGGGCTTCCAGTGCAGAAGCCAATGGCATTTCCACAGAAAATATTCTACTTGTTATAAGCAAATTAACTTCTAAGCCCTATATGTAACTCACAGAAGATAGGCCTATGTAATGTAGTTCTTGGAAGAGAAATATGAAAGCATTCCAGAGAGAACACAAATTGCTTTTTTCTTGGCTTTGTCTTTCAGTATATGCTGGCAAATTTCTTGAAAACAGACAAGGTCTAGAAATGGCTAAAACACAACCTGCCTGCAACTACTGATTGAGATGGAAAAAATAATGGCATATTAAAGGTTGTGGCAAGCCCAGGAGCACCTTTATTCAGTCACTGCACAACATCATGACTCTACAAGTGCATACAAGAGGATCAAAATCCTGTGAAAATCTGAAATGGGAGCTTTTTCCAGCCTTGAAGAGGCAATTTTCATTTGAAACTCCCTTTCTCCAGATTGCCTTCAGTAGGGCAGCACAATCAGCAAAATCCTAACCTCAGAGCTTTGGTGCCATTAGTCACACAAAGCTTTGGTGATTTACAGTCAGAAAATCATTTCAAGACATCTGACGGGACTTTGTTATTCTGCCTACAGCTACACCTGTGCACTTCTTTGTCTCTAAGTTTCAATTAGAGACAATTTAAATAAGAGAAAATCACATTTCCTAGTGGCAGAGCCTGTTAATGAAATGTGTTTCACATTTCCAATGGAAATGGGAATTCAGGAAACCAACAGGCAGAGCTTGTGCCTGCATTATGAATACATTTCACATTTGAAAGACTTTATCTCCATCTCANATCAAGAACAAAATAAAAAACCAAACAAACAAAATACACAAAACACCACCCAAACAAGGAAAACACACCCAAACAAAACAGCAACAAAAACAACATCAACAACAATAAAACAAACCAAAATCCAAAACACACAAGAATAGAAGCTGCTTCGGAGTCATTCTTACTCTAAACATCAGCCTTTCTACATTTGTACCCTTTGTTTCCACAGAATGTTTTTTTATTTGAATAAATGTGATTTTTTTACATTGCTATGAAGTTCTTTTCAAATATCTGCTTCCCAAGACTGCATTCTGGTCAAATTATTGCTATTCCTATCACTATATGCACTTAAATCTTAATATTGGCACTGTATGAACACTGATACAGTGCCTGGAAGGCCCTGAAGTCCTGTGTAAGTTACAGTACCTGTGTTCAGGTCTGGACGCACAAAGCAGACAGGGTTTCATGTGGGTTTGGCAGCTAAAATGTGCTAGATATACAGAGTTACAGGGTGGCTGGGGCTGGAAGGAGACTGTCCCTTCACATGCTGGGCCCTCTGGAGGTGGTTTCCCAGGGCTCTGTTCTGATGGCATTTGAATATCTATCAAGACAGAGAATCTACAAACTCTCTGGGCAACCTGTGCTGATACCCAAAAGCTCTTATGCTAAAAAATATAAAAAACATATAGTTTTTCTAATTTTAAATGGAATTTCTTGCATTTTAGGTTTTGCCCAGCGCCTCTGGTCCTCTCACTGGGCACTGCTGAGGAGAGCCTGGCTCATAACTCATTTAAGAACTGGGACATCTATTCAGAGCTTCAATTCTGTGCCACTGAAAAACAGTCCCTGAAGAACAAATTAAGCATGGGCATAGTGGCATTGGTCCTTGGGAGGTGCCGAGTCTCCTCTCTAGCAGTTCTTCCCCGGGAGCTCTGCCCTTTTGCTGCAAGGATGGAGCAGACAAGCAAATCCTGGCACTGCCTGCACACTCAGGCTGACCAACATCTGCTGTTTGATGTGCAGCTCATACCTGGCAGGTTGCTCACACAGCATACAGGCTCTGCTTATTCCACATTTACTTCAGCCCACAAGTTCTCCATGCTCTTGGCAGCTGGGCTTCCAGTGCAGAAGCCAATGGCATTTCCACAGAAAATATTCTACTTGTTATAAGCAAATTAACTTCTAAGCCCTATATGTAACTCACAGAAGATAGGCCTATGTAATGTAGTTCTTGGAAGAGAAATATGAAAGCATTCCAGAGAGAACACAAATTGCTTTTTTCTTGGCTTTGTCTTTCAGTATATGCTGGCAAATTTCTTGAAAACAGACAAGGTCTAGAAATGGCTAAAACACAACCTGCCTGCAACTACTGATTGAGATGGAAAAAATAATGGCATATTAAAGGTTGTGGCAAGCCCAGGAGCACCTTTATTCAGTCACTGCACAACATCATGACTCTACAAGTGCATACAAGAGGATCAAAATCCTGTGAAAATCTGAAATGGGAGCTTTTTCCAGCCTTGAAGAGGCAATTTTCATTTGAAACTCCCTTTCTCCAGATTGCCTTCAGTAGGGCAGCACAATCAGCAAAATCCTAACCTCAGAGCTTTGGTGCCATTAGTCACACAAAGCTTTGGTGATTTACAGTCAGAAAATCATTTCAAGACATCTGACGGGACTTTGTTNACAAGTTCTCCATGCTCTTGGCAGCTGGGCTTCCAGTGCAGAAGCCAATGGCATTTCCACAGAAAATATTCTACTTGTTAAGCAAATTAACTTCTAAGCTCTATATGTAACTCACAGAAGATAGGCCTATGTAATGTAGTTCTTGGAAGAGAAATATGAAAGCATTCCAGAGAGAACACAAATTGCTTTTTTCTTGGCTTTGTCTTTCAGTATATGCTGGCAAATTTCTTGAAAACAGACAAGGTCTAGAAATGGCTAAAACACAACCTGCCTGCAACTACTGATTGAGATGGAAAAAATAATGGCATATTAAAGGTTGTGGCAAGCCCAGGAGCACCTTTATTCAGTCACTGCACAACATCATGACTCTACAAGTGCATACAAGAGGATCAAAATCCTGTGAAAATCTGAAATGGGAGCTTTTTCCAGCCTTGAAGAGGCAATTTTCATTTGAAACTCCCTTTCTCCAGATTGCCTTCAGTAGGGCAGCACAATCAGCAAAATCCTAACCTCAGAGCTTTGGTGCCATTAGTCACACAAAGCTTTGGTGATTTACAGTCAGAAAATCATTTCAAGACATCTGACGGGACTTTGTTATTCTGCCTACAGCTACACCTGTGCACTTCTTTGTCTCTAAGTTTCAATTAGAGACAATTTAAATAAGAGAAAATCACATTTCCTAGTGGCAGAGCCTGTTAATGAAATGTGTTTCACATTTCCAATGGAAATGGGAATTCAGGAAACCAACAGGCAGAGCTTGTGCCTGCATTATGAATACATTTCACATTTGAAAGACTTTATCTCCATCTCAGCATCCAGATATGCAGCTCATCTTCAGCTATGTGAACCATATTCATATGGCTCTTAATTTCTGATATGCAACACTGTTAACATGACCACTCAATTTCCAAAGTGTTTTAAGAAACACAAAAAATAGGGGGTTCTCTATTGTTTTAAGTACCTATAAGAACTGAGAGGGGAAATCTTCTATCATGTTACACTGGAAGTCAAAAGGAGAGCAAGAAAAGACATAAGCAAACAGGCTTAACAAATTTAACCATAGTTTTGCATTAAAGAATTATGTAAAACAAACAGAAAAGCAGGACAATTTATTTGAAAAGTTTTAACCTAAGTGATTTTATCAGAGGGCTCTGGAGACCTCTTTCTGTGGATTAAAATCTTCCCTGCTTAATATGAATCAAAAAGTCACTGGATAAGAGATATAAGTGCTATGTGATTACTGGATAAGAGATATAAGTGCTATGAGCACAGAGAAAAAGTATCAGCCCAGGCATTACTTTCTTGGTCTCCAGAAAAGAGTCTTCCATCCTTGTGCATAGGGAGAATCCAGTCACAAATCTATATTAACACATCTAATGTTTTTCAATATTCAAATATGTTCATATGGCTTGAATATACCTAGTACAACCTCAGTTGAGGAAGGAAAATAAATTTTAATGTTTAGGCAAGGTTCTTACACCTGTCATCAAGTGACAAAGTAGAAAAACTCTGCAGTTCCACACAGGGTCCTGCAAAGTGGAGCACTGTTAGACTGAGACTTCTCTGCTCCCATTCACATCACCACCTTGGCTTTCAAGGTGCCTTCATAAGCCTGGTGTTCAGCTGTCCAACTCCACCTGAGGACAGTCATTCACCTGCCAAAGCCAATACTGGAGATAATGCACCAGCCCGAGAAAAGAAACCAGGCAGCTGGAAACTGCGCTGCCATTGTCAGAAAGCTCTTTAAACCAATCCTACAGGTCTCTCAGCATCAGCAGTGGTAGAGAAAGGATATTTCAATAGGATGTGGTTGAAGAGACAAAGTAACCACATTAGATCCAGCCACAAGCCCAGGATGTGACACTTTTACAACTCAAAACACCACCAAAAAAAAAAGTGACACAAGCAAGCATAAACTCACACAAGCTTATGCACACTTGTAAGAGATATGACTCAAACACAAATATTTTCCACTATTTTTGACTGGTTGGATGACCGCTTCCATAATGATGTCTTTGGCATGCCATCCAAAAGAAAAAGTCCTGGTAGATATTTTTGCACAAGGCATCAGTCCTTGCTGAACTGAACTCTTTGCTGAAGACAACTCCAGCTTATATGATGGGAATACCACCACCAAGTTTAAAAGTTTGTGAATTTGGGAACTCAGCGATTACTTCCTCTAGCCTGCAGGGAAGGCTAACAACACACTCTCTGGCACAGAGCAGAAAAAGCTGGACTGCTCTGTTAAAAATGGTGCCTAACACAGCAAGCATTGGTGGAGAAACCACCCACGAGTTATTCTGTAATTACACATGGTACGAACTGGCTATATTAACCCATCTTCTTTCACATCAATTCTTCAATCTCGGGTCTCTAACAAAAAGGAAAAAATTCCTTTTTTATTAGCAAGTCATCTACAAAAGGGAGCAAGAGACTTTGTCATCTCCTTATTCCCTGGCTGTGCCACATGTAGCATAAACATCTTTAGAGAAAGCTCTGGGAAAAAGCCAGGCTTGTTAAATGCACATGAATTTTTTTAAGACAATTCATTCTACTATTTGGCCCACGCTGTCTTGATGTGGGTCAGACTGTAAATGACACAATTTGGCTGCCACTGTGCTAATCTCTGCATTCCTCTGGCTCTGAGGGAGAAAGTCTCTTCCTTTCTCACCTGACTTCAAATGGAAGTTTCATGAAGGCTGTGCATTTAGCTGGTAGTTTTATAATTGTGGTTTTATTTAAATTGCCACAAAAATGTTGGGTGAGATTAAACGCAGGCTTCTCCTTTTGAAGAGGTCTATGCTTAATATGACTTTTACACCCTCTTTTCTCACTTGATAATTTTTTTCTCCTTTGACTCTAGTTGCAGCTCCAATCTCTGGATGAGAGAGCCGTCCCCTGCTACTGTAGCTATGTGATATTTATGCATAAAGTTTTGCTAATTGCTGATTCCATCGGCATTCGTGAACCTTTGCTGGAATGAATGAAGCTTTCATTCATGTTTATATATGAGTTTCCAACATTTGTATGTTTGTAATCTTCAGGCTAAAACCAGCTTTCATTTGCAGAGACATAAGCTGAAGGTAACTGAGTCAGGAGATATAACTCTGTTATGTAAATTGAGAGATTCTTTTTCAGTACCACTGAGAGCTGACTTTATCACAGAAACCTCCCATTTCCACAGCTCAATGAAGTTTGTTCACCACTGGTAACTGTGGTAATGGCTGTACTAACAAGCAGTTTGGATCAATATAAGTCCATTTCTGGAGCTCACTTTGTGCTGGGCACCTGACATAGGCACTTGCCTATGTCTGTGGAAGGCTCAGATAAACTCTGAAGTTTGCTGCCATGCAGAACTGCTCTGTTACTGCTGCAACTCACCTCCCAGACTAGTCCTGTCCAAAGGGAATCCAGGACAGGACCTGCAGTGCCCTTCCTGATAGGAACCTGTGCTCAGCAAGCAGCCAGGAGCTGAGGGTTGCCTGAAAAGCACCCAGCTGATCTAACTAAGGAACACACTAACAGAGACACACCCTATGTGCAAATTACAGAGATTTATCCAATTAGAATATCTCTGTGGCAATCCTGAGCCATTAACAATTTTCCCAGCCGTATAATTGCCACTATTAACAACACAAGTTCCCAATTTAACAAATGGAAGCAAGAAAAACGTCCACACCATCCTGGCTTCTCCCAGCTTTGTGATTCACGCTGTAGCAATGTGCTGCCCTTGGTCTTTTGGAAATAGCGCCCCGGTGTGAGAATTTTAATGACAATGCAGCACTACTTCTGGCCTGTTCTGGGTATCTGAGGGCTGGGATTTCTTTATCATGGAGGAGGTGCTGATGGTTCAACTGACTGGGTCTATCATGCCCCAAGGACTTGTAGCTTATTTACTTCCTCTCAACTGCCCATGTACATCCTCCCTCCTTACACTTTACAATAGGTTACCCAGAACAGAGACCCAAAACCAAGGAGGACACTTAAACAGTCTGGAATGAGCAGGGAGAGGAACCAAGAAGGTTTCTGATGCAGACCCAGGATAGAGGGTGGGTGGAAGGAAGAGATGAAGTGCTACATTGTTCAGATTGTCTGAGTCCTTTAGCATCACTGCTTTGTAGCAAATGGCTGCAACTGCTTTTGTCTCCAGTTCTGTACTCTCTTTTGGCATTGGCTCTGCTTCCCATGCCTCCATGGCGGGAAACCAGACTCCCTGCCTCCCTGTATTCAGAAGTTTCATCCATCCTTTCATCTCTTGCCATGCTTTTACAAAAAACCAAAACAATAAAAAACAACCAAAACCCATCACCTGCATGCATAGCCTTTTTATTACTATCCTTTATCCTCCTCGGCAACGTTAGCACATTATTGCTCCTCAGCTGCTTCATAGGAATTACTTATGTACATGCTTTGAATCTCACTTGTCCCAGAAGTAACTACAGATTATGTCAAGTAAAACTACTTACCCTTAGATATCAGACAGAGCCCCAGACAGACAAGGCCAAGACAGAGAAGGATGACAGTGCCTTAAAAACATTGTAATTACTTGCATTCAATAAGCCTGGCATTTTCCCAGAGCTGTCTCTGGGGATGATTGTGCTATGTATGGCTCAGCCAGGCAACAAGGAGAGGACAAGGTCTTTTGCTCCCTTTTGCTGTCTAACCTGATAAAAAGCAAGGAGATTTTCTTCGTTCTAAGGAATCTGAGATCTAGATAACAAACTGATGGCATCCATTCATGTTATTTGTCCGTAAGAGCTATATTATGGACAATCCTTGACCACACTGGCTGCCCACAAATACTACTTTGAGTAGTTCTCCTTCAAGAGTCTGATGTTCCTGAAGGTAGCAGTTTCTGTAAAGCAGTGTTTTCATATGGGCCATGAAAAATGCTCAAAGGAAAAGCAGGGGGAAAGGGTCAAGACAACCAATAATGTTTTTATGCAGTGACTAAACAGACCTTGAACTGCAGCTTTTGAAAAGGTAATACTCTTGCACAGCCCTGTCTCAGTGTTTTGGTTTGGATACAAGCATCATCTAGCCAACCAAGGATGCAGTCACAGTATCTACACACACATCCTATTTAAAGCAAAGTGCAGATTCATTGATAAACAGTAACAGAGGAGTGGCTCTCAGTTCTGAACAAGTCTTTTGCACAGGACATTGCACTTGTAAACACAAATTTTCCTCAATCAGTGAGAAATTCCAAAAAGACAATTCTCTTCCAATTTATTTTTAGGCCAAACCTATCAGGGCCTGAGATTACTTAAACCTCAGTTAAAATAATTACAGTGAGGAACAACTTGAATTGACTTGAAATACGCTTTCAGCTTCCTCAAACTGACATCTTTGTCTTAACAGTTTATAACTGAGAGCTATAACTGACTTTACCTAGAAAAAGCAAGAAGGAGTGGAGTGTTAGAAAAGCCTGTGATCACACAGAGGGAGAAAATAACACAGACCCTCGTTTATTCAGATTCATGCAAGTCACATGATATTGTTAATTCCAACTGGTTTTGGTCTCTTTTGGCACAGAAACTTCCAGCAAGCAAAGGACTTTAATGATGTAATAATTACCTTTTTCCTTTTATGATCCATCTAACTATGCCTTAATTTATGATGCTTTTAACTAGCATACATGTATCCTGAGGCTATAATGGATGCACATTTATTTAAGCCAAAAGATAAATCATAATGAAAGGGATTTTTAAAACAATAATTAACATGTATTTTGATCATCATAACAGTAATTATGGTACAAAAACAGAATCAGATCTCAGAAGAAGCCATGAAGATCCCAAATAGGTTGGACTAGCAACACTGCTCTATAATTTTGCCAAGAAATTATGCGTCAAAGTGGCAGGNCTAGAAAAGCCTGTGATCACACAGAGGGAGAAAATAACACAGACCCTCGTTTATTCAGATTCATGCAAGTCACATGATATTGTTAATTCCAACTGGTTTTGTCTCTTTTGGCACAGAAACTTCCAGCAAGCAAAGGACTTTAATGATGTAATAATTACCTTTTTCCTTTTATGATCCATCTAACTATGCCTTAATTTATTATGCTTTTAACTAGCATACATGTATCCTGAGGCTATAATGGATGCACATTTATTTAAGCCAAAAGATAAATCATAATGAAAGGGATTTTTAAAACAATAATTAACATGTATTTTGATCATCATAACAGTAATTATGGTACAAAAACAGAATCAGATCTCAGAAGAAGCCATGAAGATCCCAAATAGGTTGGACTAGCAACACTGCTCTATAATTTTGCCAAGAAATTATGCGTCAAAGTGGCAGGAATGAATCATCATGCACCATTAGGAACTACGCCCAGTGACACCCAGGGACAAAAATGTGAGCTACACAAACCTCCACCATGAACTGCAAATGGCAATCACAGAGCAGGTAGTGTGGAACGTGCCTTTTCTCTTAGCTATCAAGCTATGCTGTCCTTATACCTCTACAAACATGATAGATCATCAGGAAGGATGATCGATCTAAAGGAAATAAGAGAAGAATCACAGAAGATAGGAATTTAGGTTTGACATGAAAGGTCTATTTATATTTAAGAAAATGGTTTTATTTGTGAAGTATTATAAGCTCTTAACATGTGTCAAATGACCCAATCAAGCAGCCTTGATCTTTAAAAAACCTGTTAGCTCCTAAAACAAGCAAAGTAAAAGAGCACACACTCTTACCTGCTGTCATCCTCCCTTTAGCAAAAATTACTGTCATTCTGAATTTTTTCCCATCTATTAAATCATGCACATACAGATACTCAGGCAGACTGTAACTAGCAGCTAACCCTTTTTCAATGACAAACAGTAAAGCCAAACCAGGCTGAAAACATTGTTTAAGAAATACCCTATGCATTTTACCCCTGAGTCAGATTTATTTCTGGAATTCAGTTCATAGAATCACAGAACCATTTGGGAAAAAGGACCTTAAAGAGCATCTAGTTCCAAACCTCCTGCCATGGGCAGGGACACCTTCCACTCCACCTTCCATAGTTTGCTCAGAGCTCCATCCAATCTGACCCTGAACAATTCCAGGGAGGAGGCATCTACAACTGCTCTGGGCAACCTGTTCCAGTGCCCCAAATTAAAAAAAAATAAATGTAGCATTACACAAGGGATCCTCATATAAAAGGAGATGACAGCAAAAAGAGAGGAAAAGTGGTTTCTTAAAGGAAATTATACAATATGGTACCTTTTCCAGTCAAAGTTTCTTCTTTTATTTTCCTCACCGCTTCTTGGCCATCACTTTCACTGTTTCCAGCTGTTAAAGGACAAAAAATGAAAAATTAGCAATGCAATCAATTTAAGGACTGGCACCTATGAAGTGACAACCACAGTTTAGAACGAGTGTGAAGTTTTAGGTGGAAAGGTGTGCTGCAGAGGCTTTCAAAGAGGGCTGCACAAATGCACTGTGATTTCCCCAAGTTCTGCCAGTTTATCGCATTTATTCATATAAAATAGAACTATCTACTGGACCAGCAGACTTGAGATTTGAGTCTGTGAGACAAGTGAATTGTATCACATCCAGATTGGGCAAAAACTTCACTACAGGTTAGAGGAGATTTCCCCTTGCTCTTTTTCCAAAATGATTACTTCCACAGCTGGAGGAAAGTCCTGACTACCCTGTCTCAAATGCTCATGAGAGGATTTATTAGTGCTAACATAAAATGTAATTAAGCATCACATAAATGTGTTTTGTACCATTCAGCTTAGGTGGGTGGTTACTAATTGTCTGACATTTGTTTGGCAAAGGAAAAGGGAAAAAAAATAAGCACAAGAGATATAGGACTTAACACAAGTTGAATTTTTAAAATTAACATTCAATTTATCCATCAAAATATTTTCCATAGCATGGAACATCAAAATACCTACTGTTTTTTATCTAAATTGGATAACAATTCTGTTATCTCTGATGAATTTCACAAAGCTGCCTATTTTCCTCATTATATAAAATTCTGCCAAACTTTCTGTAAAGATTTTTTTTTTGTGCCAGCCTGCAAGTATCCTGTCCTTGCTTTCACAGCACCACAAAATAAAATGAAGTTGAAAGAGACTTCAGGAGGTGCCTGGTTCAGCCCCCTGTTCAGATTAGCTGGTACATGCTTGTATTTACTTGTGAAAAAGGACTTGAAACACATCTTTGTTTTCATGATATGCAAGAAAACCCAACATTTACAGAAATTTAGCCAAAATTAATATACTTAGCATTCCAAATACTGGAGAGAAAATAATTCTCACATAAAATCGAGATTCATACAGGTGTACAACTGGTGT